>JANTPM010000007.1:30579061-30589914 GCA_025434745.1 Erythroxylum divaricatum
GGTATTATTCTCTCTTAACAAAGGTAAGAGGCCAATAACCTAGTTTTCTCTCTGATTTTGATCATACTCACCTTCACAAAAAAGACTTACTTGATCGTCGGAGGGGCAAATCGGGACCTCACCCCCGACGTGCCTTCCTTTGTTTTGCAGGAGTTCTCTACGTGAAGCTCATCACCGAAGGTTGCCAATCAATGGATCCAAACGACAACGTACCGTTCGGCCAGAATCCGGCTGAACCAAAACTTATTGTGTATAATTTGTCTATTATAAAATACCCGATTGACGTAATTTGCAGGCTATTGTGTTTATTTAAAAGTTTACTCGGTGTGCATTTAAAGGATACCGGTTGTAGGTTTTTCCGTTTAAAAAAAAAACCTTCAAACTTTGTGATTTAGCGGGATGACGAGGTTGTAGGTTTTTCCGTTTAAAAAAAAGAACCTTCAAACTTTGTGATTTAGCGGGATGACGAGGGATATCATGCATATAGCTTTTACTTTATCTATTTATTTACTTATTATAGCAAAAAGTCTTATATGATAAACAAAATAATTGAATAAGGAAAATGAAATAAAAATTACTTATTTTAAATAAAAATTAACATAATTAAATAAAGTGATGCAAGGATGGTAAAAATTATTATTAAAATTTAATTTTCCTTCATCTTTATGAAATATATTTTCTTTATTTTTAAATAAAATATTTTTATTCCCTAATTATGTACAATTTTGATTGAAATATACGTAATTAAATAATATCTTTTATTCATTATCATCATCATTATCATATCTTGAAGTTCTATAGTAAAGTAGAGTCTGAAAAGATATGAAAATATATAACTTTACTCTTATTTAATAAAGAGACTGTTTTCAATAAACTCATACGCAAAAATATCTAATGTCTTTTATTGTTGGACTTGAATTCGGAGGGTAGTTGGAGAGGAGTCCTTCCAACCACCTCAACCACTCCTAAATGACCACTTTCCCTTTTATGAGTCGATTGGTCTCAACTCATTCTTTTGGGAATTTCAAGGAACCAAATTCCTTTTGCATATCGTTCCAAGGAATCGAATTTGGGCCTTTCCAAAGTTGTTGCCAGGCCTAAACTCATGGAGGACTCTAATAGAATGACCCGGATCCGGTTACCGAATTAATGGACGTGGACGACCGTCAATGTCATTCTTTCTTCTTCCGTGATTGACCGGAATTTGTTAAAGTTTCCGAGCGATTTTAGGGTTTCTTGTTGTTTGCAGTTTAGTTGCTTATAGGGTTTTGCTAGAAGATGGACGGAGAGGAGCTGACGGAGCAGGAAACTGCTCTCTACGACCGCCAGATTAGGGTTTGGGGCGCTGATGCCCAAAGACGGTAACATTTTCCACTTCTTCATACAAATTGTTTCATTTCTAATTTTGTTACTCTTTGGGTTTAAAAAGTTCAGGTTTTTGATGTTTTAGGCTGAGCAAATCTCATGTGTTAGTGCACGGAATGGCAGGGTCAGTTGCAGAGGTATGCCTCCAACTTTTGGAAGTTTTTAATTGCTGCCTGTTGATTATGTTTGTAAATCGGGCAGTTGCATTTTTCTACGAACTGAAGGTTTTCCTTTTTTTGGGTCAATTTTATAAAATGGGTAGTTCTGTAAGAACATTGTATTGGCGGGAGTTGGCAGTTTGACCTTGGTGGATGACCGACCTGTCACTGAAGGAGAATTGACTGCAAACTTTTTGATTCTACCTGATGAAAGTGTGTCTAATGGGAAATCTCTGGCTGATCTTTGTCGTGATTCCTTGAAGGAATTCAATCCGATGGTTCGTGTTTCGGTGGAAAAAGGTTCAATAATTTAAGCATCACATGTTCTGACTGCTGTATATTTAATGTTATTTTGATTGTATTAATGCTGAAGATGATATAGTTATTGAATTGAGCAAATGTTTGCTAGTTCTAATCAAGGGTTGAAAAGTTTTGGCAATTTGATGTCGCATGTTCCGAATGATGTTTAATTAATTTTATTTTGTTTACAGTAATGCTTAAAATGGTATAGTTATTGAATTGAGTAAAAGTTTTCTAGTTCTAGGACTTGCTCCAATGTTAATTATTTTATCTACGCATATTGCAGGTGATTTGTTAAGCTTTGGTGAAGAATTCTATGATAAGTTCGATGTTGTTGTTGTCAGCTGTTGCCCTCTTGCAACCAAAGTATGTTACTCTTTTTGTTCACAAATAGATATGTATTACCAACTTTAGTTTTTAATTTCCTTAGTCAAATTTTCCTTGTTCTGACTGTTAATTTGCAAATGTTTAATGTAGAAATTGATCAATGAGAAATGCCGAAAGTTATCAAAGCGTGTAGCATTTTATACTGTTGATTGCAGAGATTTATGCGGTGAGATCTTTGTTGATTTACAGAAATATAAATACACAAAGGTAACGATAGTTTGTCCTTATACCTGAAATCTTTTTCATTTTTGATGCATATACCCCAAGTTTTTTGCTTTAACTGCCTAATGCATGCTGAAATTTCAATTCCTAAATTATAAATCATCAATATATCATCAAACTTGTTGCTTTTTTCTATTGTGACGTCTTTTTTTTCCATTTTAGCTCTCAGCTTGATTGTTATTCATTTTATCTTGATTATCTGCTTTATTGTTACAATGGCTTTACATTAGTACTACAGTTGTTGACCTGCAACCTTTTGTTGCATATAACAGACAATATCAAAGAGATTAGGTGTTCATAAGAAAGTTATGTTAAACCTTTAGGGAGCTAAGTATGTAGCTTTTGAGAACCTCCAAATGTAATGCTTTTGTTTATATAGGACTAATTTTTCTCCGTTTATTGTAATTGACAGAAAAAACTAGATGAAACTACTGAATGTGAACTACAATATCCAAGTTTTCAGGTATCACCAAGGTCTTGGAGCTCTTTTTAAGTTTGATCTATGAAGGAAATTGGTCATGCAACCTTGGAAACCATTTTGATTTATCTTTCTTTGCAGGAGGCAGTTTCAGTTCCCTGGTCAATGCTTCCTAGGAAAGTGTCAAAGCTTTACTTTGCTCTGAGAGGTGCAATTCCTTGTTTGCTTATTCTTTCTCCATAAATGTTTATATATATAAGGAAACAAAGGGATAAGGTTTCTGTGTATAGATGTGAAGCAATGGTCTTTCTAAAACAACAATGCAATGGAAATGTAGATTTGTGATCCTGTTTCCTTCTACTGGAGCGGACGGAGGCTTTCTTATATTTCTGAGTAGTGGTTTCCAATCCCTATTATCCATAATAATATGAATTCCTGTGGATCTTCTTTTTGCAGTGATAGAAAAGTTTGAAGAGGTTGAGGGACGCAATCCAGGAGATACTTATATTGAGGATCTTGCAGCTGTTCTGCAGATGAAGGAAGAATTGTGTGAGGCTCAGGTCTGTTCTCAACTTTGATTTGTTTTCAGATGGTTATTTGTTGCACGTCCTTACTCTAGCGTTCTCTGTTCAGTCAGTGAGTGAATCACATGTTCCAAATGCCCTCCTAGAAAGGTTGTTGATGGGTGCAAGAGAATTTCCTCCAGTTTGTGCCGTTATTGGGGGAATCCTTGGACAGGTATCCTTCCTAGTTACATTCTTTCCTTTACCTAATGATCTTGCTGCCCTTTGGTTTGTAACTTGATGTATTTTAAATGAACCCCTTAGGAGGTCATCAAAGCGATATCTGGCAAAGGAGATCCGCTCAAGAACTTCTTCTTCTTTGATGCAATGGACGGGAAAGGTATAATTGAGGACATAGTGAATCCTAACCCAGAAAAGTAAGCAGCTTGTTTAGGGAGACTTCCGCTCTGTATATGCAGTCATTCCATCTTTTCTACAAAATTACAGAATGCAGCAGATAGATTTTCTTCAGGCTTGCTAAATGTGAAATCTGGGATAAGTTAGCTGATTATTAAACCCTCTTTGAACCCGTTTAGCTCGGAATTATTTAACTGTAGACATTTCAGGGGTCTGCATCTGATGGTAAATGTAGGGAACATCTTGGAAAACAGAAGTCGGAACGCTTTATGAATTCGATTAACAGTTCATCATACCTGAATTAAGCTTAGTATGTTTTATGTTTCATCTTTTATTCGACCTCGGAATTGTCAAAATGCTTGTGCTGTTAGTTGCCTTCTAGCAAGTAACGTTTTGCTGCAGAATTGCACAGCATTACGTTATCTCTGATAATGATTGTTTGGATGTCTTGATTCACTGGAGTTATAGAATCTCCAGTCTCTGATTTGAGACTGATACTTCCATTTATTCCTGATCTTGTTTGTGGCCGGATATGCAATTATTATGTCTCATAAATTAGAGGAAACGTTTAAAGGTCACCATGTCCACGCTATTAGTAAAATGGAAAATAAGCAGCTTTTAGTGGTGGGCGCTTTTAGCAACATGACATGTATGCTCCACAAGCTCCGTGAAAACGTTTGAAGATGTATAGTACTTGTTCACAATCTTAAATTTTCACAAAAACATGATTAAGCAATTGGCTCCTGAGAAATAATAACTGAAAGGGACTAATCTCATCCTACTCTCAAGAAAAACATCCCCAGTAATATAATTAACATCAAAGAACAGGCAAAAAGGAAGCCAACCGCAAAATGGAAAGAGCCAACCACACAATGGAAAGAGCTGGTAAAGTCTTACGTAGTGCATCATCAACTGGTTAATGCAGCATGGTTAAATCTCTTCATGAACTCTTTGACAGTGATTTATTCCCTCACTACTCTGTCGGGCCAGGGTGTGGGGGTGCTTGGGGTGGGCGATCCACCTTTTGGGACAAGTGTTCCAAGAAATCTCATGTCTTCTCTTCAAGGCGACTTCGTCAGAGCGAGGTAAGAGCCGCTACATGAGGAGTGGCGAACGGATGATCACTTTTTCCTGAAGTGGGGGGTGTGTGTAATCATCTGCCTTCTCCAGGTGAAAACGAGATATTGAGCAGTGGTTGATATAGTTTTGGTGGGGAAAGTGAAGAGAGGTACTCGTGAGCTTATGATTCTGATGTTAAGAACGAAAATGTGGAAAGCCAACAAGGGTTTTGTCCTGTTTGTGACCATTTTGGTGCAGGTCCTACTTATTAGTTCTTCAGTTTCTGATGATGATTACTGTGGAGGGATCAGACAAGGTATGGTGGAACAGAAAGAGGAGAGGGTAGCAATTGTTGCAGAAAAGAAGAGAGGTTCAGTGGCAGGTTCTGTTGCTTCTACGACAGAAGAAAACGCTTTCGACGGTCTGGATAGAAGTTGTGATCATTATTACTATTTGCTATTCTCACTTATCAATATACCTGTTCATGCAAGGAATACAAAATTTTAATTTGAGTGTTGATTCATCGTTCCATATCTGGTACTTTTATAAAGGAATGTGTGTCTGCATCTGTGTTAGGATGTCTCCTAAGTCCTGGAATGATGTCTCAGTGTGATGCGAGTGCATTCCTTCGTAGGTTGTAACCACAATCTCTTCGTCCTTGGAACTACGTTGGACTTGCTTCTTCACCTTGCATCCCTTGAACGTGCACTTATAATAACTTCTGCAGAAGAAAATTTGAAGATTTGCATATCTTTGGAAAGTGTCTAATGAACAAATCTTGGATGTTGTTGCCAAAATCAGAAATTCATGAATAACTTCCATGAAAATTAATTTGATGCTTTGCAGATAAAAACGATGCAAACAAGATAAAATCAAAGAAGATTAGATCTCAAATTTTAGAATTCTTAATATACTCCGATTCTAAATTTCATTTCAGTATCAGAAACTTATAGAACAAATTCATGCAATAGATGGGCCATTCAACAGAGGATCCAGCACATACTTTCCCGGAAAATAAGACGAAAACATACACATGAGAGACCTAAAAATAGCAGCAATATCTGAAGATAACACCAACCTTGGAAACTTGTTGTTCTTAACAGTCTTTTGCCCATACTTCCTCCATCTGTATCCATCATCAAGAACATCAACCTGGCTCTTCGTTTGAAACGCAAATCTATGCCTCCTATGCTCCTTGACATCCCCTGCTCTTTTTAACGATAGCTGCACCTTTTTCCCTGAGCCGCTTGTAGTCTTTATGTCACCGTTTAACTCTTCAGGTTCTGCCTCCGCCACATTTTTACCGTGACCATGAAGAGAAAAGAAAAGGGTCTCTGTCGTGTCTAATTCTGATGTAGAAGCTGAAGGTCCTGATGATCCAGGAAGAAGTATACGATAGCTCTCCATTGATCAAAGGGAACAGTTTGAAGCCATGAACGAAGTTACAAGAAGAAGAAGCTAACCACACTTCATAAGAGATGGATTATATAGATTTGAGTATGTATATGTTACAAAAAAGGTTAGGCGGCTGAGTGGCCAACGATTGATTCACTCACTACAGGATAATGGAAAAGACAAAAAGAATAGTTTTATGCAGTTCAGCCAGACAAGTCGTAAACGACACGTAAATTGACAAGAACATGACGTTTTAAGATTCAAGGGTGACATAACAATGGCAAGGTTTTCATGCAAAGCCATCATAGAGAGCAAAGTTGAAATTAACATGGGATGTACAAGGTTGCTTACCATTGACTTAATATAGACTCTGTATCAACTAAGTTCCTGCTGCTTTTTTATGTGTAAGAGATTATGTTGGTATTCTTGTATCGAATACTCAATACGCATTACGAATTCAAGTTATAAAAACGAAAGTTGAAATGAGAAGGAAGAAGTGAAGGTCACATTCACTTGAATCAGGGTGGATACTTGAATCTTTGTGATCAAGTTCATGATTAGGTGAGGGATTAATTTCCACCAATAGAAGATTGCTGTTTATGGTAAATTCAACAGAGCTCACTGTACTGGTAAAATCCAGTTTCGAGGTAAGTTCAGGCATCACCAACTAACCATTCCAGTACAACAACACGTCAATTGGTCTTAAAATTCCATGTGAGTTTTTCACATTCTTAGAGTCAAAAAAGCAGAAGCTGTAAGTTTCGGAGAAGAAAAACAAGTGCAATACGTCCATCTCAGTGGATTGAATTTAACACTCCCGAGATTTACGCCATTATCAGAAATACGAAAGCATTATAAACATTGTTCAACTGGTGGCTATTTTGCTGGTTGATCATACTACAGAAACTTACCCTTTTAACAACTTGTCGTAAATCACAACTTTGAGGATTGTTTTGGTTAACATCCTTCCAGATCAGCGCCTGTAGGGAATAGTGAAAATAAGAACAATTGTATTGTTAGTGGCTAGCAAGGTAGTTGACACGTCGCCTTTAGCACTCCAGACAAAGTGAGACAGCAAATTGATTCTATTTAGGGTAGAAAGATTTATAGGATTTTCTATATCAGGAACTGAAAAAATGCTATTAACAAAGAAGAAGACTTGCATCATTTTCAGTGAGATTTAAATCAGCAATACACGTTTTACTCAATAAACTCTCAAGTGTATGCAATAGCAACAGTGTAAGTTCATTTTTGGTCAACCTGCAACCTCTTAAATTAAGAGATTATAACTTATTATACCAGTTGAACCATCCATTGAAGCAATAAGTTCTTTTAAAACAGAAGATACAGACAATATTTGGATTTGTTATACGAATTTTGAGCATAGAGAGAGTGCTGAATGTTATTCCTAGCAACTATTGTTCTTGAAGGACTCAATTTATCAGTTGCAGATTCCTAAGGTTAACAACATGCGATGAAGGCTCCAATGCTATAAATGTGTAAAAGAAACCCTTCCGTAAGATGCACAGTTTCACCTAGGAGTTCAGTTCTTCCCATGATTCAATCCACGCAACCATGAAGTCACCAAGTTGATGGAAGTAAGGATCAATGGGACCAAGCTTTTCCTTAACCAGTTTGGAGAGCTCAATGAAGCAACTTTGCACAGTGGTACACTCCTTTGGGAAAACAACTGACTGGAAGAATGGGATGATCTGTTCAAGCCAGTATATTCCCTTTTGTTCCTTCTTCATTGTATCAAATGGATTGTTTGCCTCGTTATGCCAAACATACGGTAGCCCTGTCTTCACGCCAAGACCCAGATGGTCGCAGATGACCTGATATCCACATCCATCGTTAACATTAAATGTGTTACTTGAAGCTGTCTATATGAGAAAGCAACTTCCAGGAAAAAACACAAGCAATCCACAACTGTGGAATCCTCCCACAATCAGAAAGTTCACCAAAACTTGCAGGCCCTCAGGCATCGGTCACTATAATGAAGCTTGACATAGAAAATTTGAACTACCAACTACACAATCCAGTCAATTGCTCTAATGTAACCTAAATGCCATCCAAATCAGAGGAGCTTATAAATAGTTGAAAAATGTGAATAAATTGAGTAAAAGAATACCTTTGCACACCAGCCAGCCCACATATCATCGCATCTGCCAAAGGAAGCATCACCTATAAGGCCAAAGTACATGGCAGGACCTATCAGTTCCCTGTTGAAAGCAAGATTCATACCACACAATGGGAAGAGGGTACCCTTTGGAACGGTCACAACAGCATCGACATACCTATATCACAAACCCATCCACAGTTAGGCAAACATTACAGTAGGATGGGCTTCCTAACAAAAATCCAAGGCTTTGACGTCAGAACGTATAAAGCTCACAAATATATGAAAAGACCAATAGTTTTGACTTTGGAACAATATTAGCTATTTTTAAATCCTGAAGACAAAAACTGAAATTTTAAATTGCTAACATACTACTACAAAACTCCAAGATAACACTACTATTCGTCTTAGTTCTTAAAGCACATTGAGATGAGACCAAACAAAAAGGCAATTACTAGAAACTAGAATGGCAAGTAAGCAAAGAAAGATAAGAGTAGTGAAGAGTGATTGAACCTGGTGTTGCGCTCAAGAGGCTTGACAAGCTGAGTAGGAGTATCATAGTCAGGAATGTTGAGCCAAAGCCCATGAGAAATGGCTGTGGGGACTCCTTCTCTCAAGCTGAATGGGTAGCCTCTAACAAAATCAGTTCCATCTCTGTATGGATCATATAAGGTGTTGAAGAAAAAAGGGGTCGATGGTGTCAACAGATTCTCTATGTGCTGTTGCAACGCATTTATCTCTCTTCCACTCGGATCCTTGGCCACCTTAATTAGCCAATATCAGAATTTCTTTAGTTCACGCATTATTCAAGAAAATAATGACATGTGAAACTAAAACACCATCCCCATCATAACATCAGACAACGAAAGCTAGCTCTCAAAATTACGAAGGAACTGGAAAAAAAGTACATCTATTTGTCTCGATCTATCAAAAGGGGTCCAAGATTTAGCACTAAAATCCAAAAGAATCGCACAAAGTTTCGACCTTTTTCAACAATTTTTTTTAATAGAAACTGTAAAATGGATTATAGGCACAAACAGAGTAAATGGATAGCTTGTCTTAGGTTAGATGCAAACTAAGACAACTATTCGGATTTCGAAATGTAGCACAGAGAGAGATTTCGCACTTACAAAGCAATCGTCGTCAATGGTAAAAATATACTTCTTCTTGGCCATCAAGAAGCCAAAGCAGCGACACGCAGAGTCCTTGAAAGCGATGCAATTAGCATTAGGACCAAGAACCCGATTCACATCGTTCCTGTTGTAAAGCTCGTAGTCAAACCCATCTGGGACCTGAATACTCTTACTCGGATCTCCGTCCTGTACAATGATGAGATGATAAGGCTCGAAAAATGGTCTCCACATCTCTAAGAAGTCCAAGTTTCTCATGGTGGGAATCACAATATCAAGCTCATGTTTAAGTGGTGGGGTTGCTGGTTGAGCCATTGCTGGAGTGACTAATAGCGACGGTGTACACGGTGGCGGAGTGCGCAGGTGAAGCCTTAGCAGGTTCTCTTAAGCGAGTGGAAAGGTGATTAAGCAGTTAAGCAGATTGCTAACACTCTGCTTTAAGGGAAGTTAATTACAGCTTTAGCTTCTGGGCACACGGAGACCTTTAGCCGCTGCACAAAATCAGGAGTTGTGTTTCTTTTCTTCTTTTAACATAATTTAAATAAAAGACAATGATTGGCTCAATGTTTTATTTTTTATTTTTAAAACGAATGACCGTAATTGGTACCATTTGAATACATACTTAGTCAATTTTTAAAATCACGCGATAGCTTGTAAATCACGTCAGTCAAGTATTTTCTATTAGGCAAATTTTTTACGATAGATTCGATCAAGCGAGCATAAATAAAAAGATTCAAATACAAGAACTTTTGTGTAGCACTCTTTTACTGTAGGATATACACTGGGAGGTCCGTAGGTCGTTTCGGTACATATCTTATAATGAGGGTGAGCTACGAACAATCATTACAACACTTCACATGGCATCATAATAAAGTATCAGTATAAAAATAAAAAACTTTTGAAACCATAATTTGTTTCCTCATTTCATTTCATAGAAATCAAAAGTTTACACATCTGTCAGCTTTCACTGTCTGTACATCACTCCAAAAACTTAGTACAAAGTGTTATATAACAAGGAAAATACATCAGCCCTAAGTAGGTCATCCCAAAAGTCCCAGCTGATCGATCTGTGAGCCATAATTTCTCTTGCCAACACGATCTACACGGCAAGAAAAGTCCCTCTGGAACTAGGAGTCTACTCTCGG
The DNA here is from genome assembly GCA_025434745.1 of Erythroxylum divaricatum. NCBI lineage: Eukaryota > Viridiplantae > Streptophyta > Magnoliopsida > Malpighiales > Erythroxylaceae > Erythroxylum > Erythroxylum divaricatum. Next base: position 30,589,680 of record JANTPM010000007.1, read on the forward strand.
TCCTGAAAAATATGTTGCAATTTTGGGTGAGTTTGCGAACACAGTGAGGTAACCATCAACGATGGTTCACTCAATTCATGTAACACTCAAGCATAACAAAGTTATTTCATAAACTCACATTCAGAAGTACTGCATGATTGTTAGCACATAAGTATAATGCATTTTGCCTTTCACTCAATCAAAGAGATTAAATCAAATGCATATGAAATGCGTATGTGACACTTTTTCAATTTAT
>JANTPM010000007.1:30660525-30673435 GCA_025434745.1 Erythroxylum divaricatum
AACATGGCAAATATTTTTATCATATTATGTTTATTGTTTTTATTCTAATATGATAAGTCCTTGATTAAATTTATACATTTTCCATCATAATGGAGATTATGATAATGATAGTCAAGTCTTTAGAATTTAATCTAAAAATGTTCTTGATCTTAGGATCATCAAATAAGGACTTTAATGATCCGGTTAGATCAATATATATGTAATAGTATCTATTGGACAGATATTAGTAGATGTTATTTACTAAGTTACAAATATAGATGATGCATATAGAGATATGATCATTGAACTAACCAAACTGAGAATTTCAATAGTTAATATTATCTATGAACTGTCAAGTTGGATATTCTTATAAGGATTTAAATGTATATTTTTCTTTTGACCTAAATTCATCATAGTAATCAATAGATCACTTATTATGTTTTGATGTCAGACACCTGGTGCGTAAAAATGCAAGTTAAAAGATCATTGTATGTAATTAAGTACCTATCTGATTAGTGGTGAGTCAAGATGGGATCTATCGATTCTAGGTAATGAGTTTGAGCTCTATGTTGTCATTTATCTTAATGGTTGTTTTAAGACCTTGGCCAGGACAATTGAATAAGTGAGGGAATGGAGTTTTCTAAATCATTCACCAATCATTAATGATCGACATGTAACATAGTTGGTTATCTAATAAGGTTTAACAGTTAAAACATACCTTAGGATAATTCGGAGTTGTAATGATGGAAGGTAATTATACATTATCCTTAACCAGGTTCTATCTTTATAAAGTTGTTACTTCATGCTATCCGGTCGTTGAGAAGTGTTGCTAGACGCCAACCTTGATTAGTAATTAATTAGATTAATTATTACCGGCTTAGTGATGAACCTATGTGATCACACACTTACGAGTGTAATATTTTCCGTTTATGATTATTTAATTTATTACGAGATAATTTATTAAATAATTTATATGGCATATTATTATATTTTTTGCTAGCACATAAAATATAATTAATATTGGAAATTCTCTTGTACAAAATAAATGAATAAAATAAAATAGTTTTATTTTATTCCATTTTAGAAATAATAATAAAATAAAATAGTTTTATTTTATTTCATTTTATAAATAATAATTATTAATTAAAAATGAAAGAAAGACGTTGTAACCATACAACGAATAGGTAAGTTGTTTATGAATACAACGGTTCATGTCAATGTTGTAATGGTTACAAAGGATACGATGGTTGTGGTTTTAAAAGTGATCAAAAGTAACAACGTTAAAAACAAACAAGCGGTTTTTTTTAAGGTGTACATACGTTGTTTTCATCTGGATATGTTAGTGTCTTACCAAGACAAGTGTTCTTTGATTCTTTCATCATGGTGTTCATCAGTTTTCGTACGGTTGATATACAAAACAGAAGTCTTTGTTTTGTTTTTGTTTCAAGAGAAAACAGTAAAGAGATAACGTGCATGAGAAACACAGAGACGAGTTTATATTTTCAGTTGTTTTTCGAAAAGTGTCGGTGAAGAGCAGTGAAGAGAAACTCTCTTATATTCCATAAGTGTTTTTCGATTTTGTACATGAATAAAATCAGAGATAAGAGTCTTTGATTTTAGGGTGGGAAAATAAACAAGAGAATATAGAGAAAAATTGTTTTCTCTATTCTTGAAGAAAGGGTTCTTCAAAATTAATCATAGCCATATCAATTGTTGAAAGCGGGACATATTTTTCGATGTGGAAAACATAAAGACTTCGTATTTTCGAAATTTCGTATCGAATATCGTCATATTCCAGGTATTTATTTCTGCCTATTTCTTATTGTTAGTATGTTGTTAAATGTAATAAACGATTATAGGATTGCAATTTTAATTTCCGCTGCGTATTGCAATCCTTCAATGGTTACAAAGGATACGATGGTTGTGGTTTTAAAAGTAACAACGTTAAAAACAAAATCAAAATAAAGGGGGTTTTAGAAGGAGCATACACGTGGTTTTCATTTGACATGTTAGTGTCTTACGAAGACAAGTGTTCCTTTATTCTTTCAATGTTGTTCATCGGTTTTTGTACGTTGATATACCAAAACAGAAGTCTTTGTTTTGTTTTTGTTTCAAGAGAGAAAACAGAAAAGAGATAACGTGCATGAGAAACACAGAGAAGAGTTCATATTTTCAGTTGTTTTTCGAAAAGTGTCTGTGAAGAACAGTGAAGAGAAACTCTCTTATATTCCATCAGTGTTTTTCGATTTTATACATGAATAGAATCAGAGATAAGAGTCTTTGATTTTAGTGTGGGAAAATAAACAAGAGAATAAAGAGAAAAATTGTTTTCTCTATTCTTGAAGAAAGGATTCTTCAAAATTAACCATAGCCATATCAAGTGTTGAAAGTGGGACATATTTCTCGGTGTGGAAAACATAGAGGTTTCGTGTTTCCGAAGTTACGAATCGAGTAATCGTCATTTTCAGGTATTTATTCATCTGTCTGTTCTGATTTTGAGTATGATTATTAAATGCAATAGATCAATATGGGATTGCAATTTTAATTTCCGCTGCATATTGCGATCCTTCAATTGATATCAGAGACAGTTTTGCGTTTACATTATATGGTAGAACAGGGTATACGCTAATTCGAGGTTAGCAACCTCCAGAAGAGTGAAGAAGAAGAAGTAATTTTGTGTAATAATTTTTCTATATTCTTTATGAGATGTCGTCAGCTTTTATAAAAAGCAAAGAACAACTTGTAAACAGAAATCCAACAACCAACAAAGTTATAACTACCCAAAGGAATCAAAAACAGAATTCAATCACTGCTCGTCAATCTTCGTGCTTTCAGTTGTGGCCACATTTTCTATGGTCAGGTAGTCTTGTACCCATGCAGGAGCCTTGGTGACCCTTTTGGACTTGGACCTCAATTTTATATTCTTACTCCTATCAATTGCCCCTTCCTTTTCGACAACCTTGTCCTCAAGGTTGAGTGGTTTCTTCAGTCCATACACAGCTTCTATTTCTTTCGCATCCTCCCAAGAAGTCTCCTCAAGTGGTAGACCATTCCACTGTATCAATACTTGCGCCTTCCATTTGTTATTCTTCAAAACTTGACGGTTGTCGATGATAGCCATCGGAGATACTTGTGGTTGGCCATTATAAGCTAATAGTGGTAATGGTAATGTCCCCGTGTCTGGCAGTTGATCACAATGTTTGAGTAAGCTGACGTGAAACACTGGGTGTATTTGAGAAGATGCCGACAATTCCAATTTATAGGCCACCTCTCCAATCTTTTGCAACACCTTGAAGGGACCATAATAATGTCTTCCAAGTTTAGAACAAACGCTTCCCCTGATTGTCTTTTGGCGGTGAGGTTGCAGTTTGACATAAACCAAATCACCCTCCTTGAAAACACATTCCTGCCTATGTTTATCATGCTAGATCTTCATTGCATTTCTAGATCGATTCAGATTATCCTTCAATTGTCGCAACACTGCATCTCGAGTTGTCAACTCACAATCAACAGCCTCATTTGTACTTGTTTTTGGTTGATATGGTGTCACATTTGGAGCTTCCCTGCCATATACAATAAAGAAAGGAGTGAAACTTGTAGCTGTATGGTAAGATGAGTTATAGTAAAATTCAGCCCACGGTAGATAATCCAACCACCGGTTTGGATGATCCATCACAAAACATCTCAAATATTGTTCCAAAAAACGATTAACAACTTCCGTTTGACCGTCCGTTTGAGGATGGTAAGCTGAACTGTGTTTGAGTGTGGTGCCGCTTGCCTTGAATAGTTGTTGCTAGAATTGACTCATAAAAATTGGATCCCTATCGCTCACAATTGATTTTGGCATTCCATGTAAATGATACACCATAGTAATGAACAGTGTGGCAACTTTGGCAGCAGTGAACCCAGCTTTCATAGCTCCAAAATGAGCATATTTCGACAGTCTATCAACCACAACGAAAATTACTGTATACCCTTCAGACCTTGGTAATCCCACAATAAAGTCCATAGATACTTCTTCCCAAACATGGTTTGGTATAGCTAAAGGTTGTAACAAACTAGCTGGAATCCGAGTCTCATATTTAGCTTGATTACAAATGTGACAATGTTTGATAAATCGTTTAACATCATCCCTCATTTTTGGCCAACTATACATATTAGCAATTCTAGCAATGGTCTTCTTGATTCCCCCATGTCCTCCTAAAGGTGTGGAGTGGAATTCACAGATGAGTCTCTCCCTTAAATTGTTAACATTCGGCACCACTATCTTCCCATCCTTAAGTAACAACTCATCCTTGAATGTATAAGCAGTGTTGGAACCAGTTAATACGTTATCTAGCAGGTGCTTAAGTTCATCATCCCTAAGAATGGCATCTTTTATTTCCGTAAGGATATCAAATACTGGAATTGAAAGTGCCAAAAAAGAATTGGGTGGTACCTCATTTTCCACCACCTTTCGAGACAAAGCATCCGCAACCAAATTCTCTTTACCAGGTTTATAAACCACCTCAAAATCATAACCCAGAAGTTTGATGAGATATGCTTGCTGTTCGGGTGTTTGTATGACTTGTTGCATCAAGCTCTTAAGACTCTGTTGATCGGTTCTGATCACAAATTTCTTTCCCAATAGGTACTATCTCCATTTTTTAACTGCTTCCATTACTGCAAACAATTCCCGAGAGTATGCTGAAGCACGTTGCATCCTGGGGCAGAGCTTTTTGCTAAAATATGCCACTGGATGGCATCTTTGAAGCAAGACAGCACCTATTCCAATGCCGGAGGCATCTGTTTCAACGATGAATGTTTCTGAAAAATCAGGTAAAGCTAGTACTGGGGCATCAGTGAGGGCTGACTTCAAGGTGATAAATGACTGTTCGGTAGAATCGTTCCAGGCAAAAGAGTTCTTTTGTAGCAATGATGTCAGTGGAGCTGCAATCGTTGCGTAGCCTTTAATAAAGCTTCTATAGTAACCGGATAATCCCAAAAATCCCTGTAATTGTGAAATGGTCATTGGTCTCGGCCATTCCCACACCGCCTTCACCTTAGCTGGATCAGGTTCCACACCTATGCTTGAGATAACATGACCCAGGTATTCTATACGCTCCTGTCCAAATGAACATTTCTCGAACTTGGCATATAAGGCATTAGTCTTTAGACAGTGCAAAACTTCCAACAAATGCTCCACATGTTCAGAAATAGTTTGACTATAAACAAGAATATCGTCGAAAAAAATTACCACAAACTTACGTAGGAAGGGCTAAAAAATTGAGTTCATTAACATCTGAAAGGTCGATGGGGCATTGGTAAGCCCGAAGGGCATAACCAAGAGCTCGAAATGTCCATTGTTCGTTCTGAATGCCGTTTTATGGACATCTTCTTCTGCCATTCGTACCTGGTGATAACCAGATCGTAAGTCGATTTTGGAAAAGATTGCTGCTCCGTGCAACTCATCAAGTAGCTCATCAACTGTAGGAATTGGAAAACGATCTTTTACGGTGATTTGGTTCAAGGCTCTATAGTCAACACAAAACCTCCAAGAACCATCCTTTTTCTTAACAAGTAAAACCGAAGAAGAAAATGGACTTCTGCTGGGTCGAATCACTCCTTTTTCCACCATCTCGTGAACCAAATGTTCAATTTCCTGTTTCTGATAGTGTGGGTAACGGTAGGGCCGGACGTTCACTGGATTTGCAGTGGGTAGGAGATGGATTTGATGTTCGATGTCACGTAGTGGAGGTAACGTGTTCAGTGGTGTAAATATTGCAGAGAACTTGTCAAGGATTTGAGAAATTGGAGATGGCAGATGCGATGATGTAGATATGGGCACTGTAATACTGGTAGTGTCATGAACGAGTAATTGAAAGAAAGCCCCAACACCAACAGTAGAGTGAAGACGGTCCAGCTGATTATGAGAGATGGGCTCCAGTCCAAAGCTTTGGTTACCTTGTAACACCACATGTTGTCCTTGCCAATAGAAGTCCATAGTTAATTCATGATAATCCATCATCACATGACCCAACAAAGAAAGCCACTGGGCACCTAGCACCACGTCAGCCCCTTGAATTGGTAAAACGAAGAAGTCAATGTTGAAGCAGATATTATTCAGACGCAGAGGAAGATTTGGGCACATCCCCTGACAGTGCAACTCCTCGCCATTCCCGACCATGACCCGAAAGGCTGAAGATGGAGTGATATCTAAATTCAAAAACGTAGCCACACGTTCCTGAATAAAATTATGTGTTGAACCACCATCAATGAGGACCTGGACCTTTTGACCTTGCAACACCCCTGTTAAACGGAAGGTGCTTGGGATTCGGTGACCGACCAATGCATGGAAACTAATCGCTGGAGTTTCCAATGGTGGAGTGGACTCTTTTGTGGTAACAGCTGTTGAGACCTCTATTTCATCATCCAACAGTAGTAAGAATAACTTCGACTGGCAACGGTGTCCTGGATGAAACTTTTCATCGCAGTTAAAACAGAGGCCCTTCTCACGTCGTTCTTGCATTTGAGTGGCATTTAATTTTCGAATGGGAATAGAAGGAGGTGGAGATTGTCGTGGCCATGAGGTCGTCTTTGGTGTCGGCAACAAAGGTGGGGCAGCAGGCATGGGATTTGTTTGTTTCGAATTGTCCCAAGGTTTGTATGAGTTGCGATTAGGAATGCGAGCCTCAGATAGTTTATCTTCTTGTAAGCGGGCAAGTCCAATAGCCTGGGTAATATTTTGTGGCCGAAAAGCTAAGACCTCCCGACGAATTTCCAGACGAAGACCAGAAGTGAAACAGCTTAAGAGAAAAGATTCAGGAAGGCCAGCAGTTTGATTTGAAAGGTGTTCGAATTTGGATTGGTATTCCAAAACTGAAACTATTTGTGTGAGCTTTGATAGTTGCCCTTGGAAATCTTCAAACTCTGTAGGACCGAATCTGACCACTAAATCCTTGAGAAAGGAATCCCAAGAATGAATTCGATTGTTCTGCTTCATCCAACGATACCAAGAGAGAGCTTCACCATCCATGTGGAAGGAAGAAATGGTGAGTCGATGGTCATCACTAGTCTCATGATAATCAAAGAATTGTTGAGCTTTGAAAATCCACCCATGCGGATCAGTACCATCAAATCTGGGAACGTCAAGGCGAAATGGTTTGAAAGGCAGACCTTGGTTATTTTGACGTCGGTTATAGCTGTCACAACAATCATCTGTGTTGGAGATTGAAGACTCTTCACCAACCAAGGATTGTTTATTACGAACAGTTTGGTCGATTTTGGCCTCCATGGTAGTGAGTTTCGTTGTGAGATCCTTTAAAAAAGATGAGAGGGCTGTCAACTGCTCCCCTTGAGAAGTTTGGATTGAAGAGAGCTTCAACACCGCTTCATCCAATGAACGGGGTCGAGTGCCTTCAGCCATGGAGTGGTCAATGAAAGCACCAAATTGGTAGAACATGGTGTATAATGCTAACTCGAGGTTAGCAGCCTCTAGAAGAGAGAGAAGAAGAAGAAGCAATTTGGTTTAATAATTCTTTTCTGTTTTTCTTTCTGAGCTGTCGTTAGCTTTTATGAAAAAAACAAGGAACAACTTGTAAAACAGAAATCTAACAACCAACAAAGTTATAACCATCCAAAGGAATCAAAAACATAATTCAATCACTGCTCGTCAACTTCGTGCTTTCAGTTGTAACCACATTTTCTATGGTCAGGTAGTCTTGTACCCATGCAGGAGCCTTGGTGACCCTTTTAAACTTAGGCCTCAATTTTATATTCTAACTCCTATCAGATAGACTTCTACGATTATTAGGAGATATACATAAATTCCTGACACACTAAAAATCTTATTTTAACCGAATAACTACAACTTTAATTCCACCATGCAACAATCTTATCTTTTTAATTTCATCATTCCACAAAATCCACAAATTCAACTGTAATTTAATTCCAATATCACCATAATAATAGACTCTAATATTTCACTATAATTAAGATTTTATATATTTAATTAAAACATCAAAATTAAATAAAAGATATATATAATATTCTCAACAAGAGTAATTAAATAAAGGATCGGAACAGAACCATCCTGATGTCTTATTGCTGCTGTCACCGACCCACTGCATCTAAAAAACATCAACACATGTCTTGTCGTCGGAGAAAAGAAACGAATCCAGTCTTTTCCCTCATCGAAAAACAAAAATTATTCGCCATTAACAAACCTTAATTAATACACAACTGGAGATCAGTGTTGTAATGGTCGTTACTGCTGCTAAACCTAGTGCGATACGTTTAAGGCAGAAAGAATCCAATGCCATCACTTTTCCGTGTCGCCACGTGTCCTGAACTCTTCGAATATATATCACCGTCACCTCAATCTTACTGACCATCCTGAAACTGCCGGCTAAACCGATTTCCTCGTTTGTCAGCTTTTGTCTTTCCCATTTTGTCGTTTATACATCCAGAAGATCTTCGTTTGTTCAAAGACACAAGAAATCCGGAAGAAGAAGAAGGAAACATGAGTCGCTTTTGGACTTTGCTCAGTCACCTTCACTCCGCATCTGGGTGATTCTCGCTTGCTTGCTTGCTCTTGATCGGATTAGTTCTTGACTTGTTTTTCCGATATAGATCTTTACTTTTGCTTGTTTCATCACATGCAGGCCCGTCTTGATGCTGCTATATCCCTTGTAAGTTGCCAAAACAATAACCCAGATAAACAAAAACCTGCTTTGTTCTATTCGTTTTGTTTCTTTGAGGACCAGGAGATCAATCATTTTCTTGTTTCTTCTAAAGATATGCATCGGCGATTACCATGGAGAGTCCTTCAAGAGAGGACGACGAGCAGTGGCTTGCTTACTGGATCATATATTCGTTTCTGACTCTATCTGAGATGCTACTCCAATCCATCTTAGAGTGGTAAAATTCGGATAAACGTTCAACAGATTTATTCGAAAGAATCTTAATTTCTTTAGTTTCTTACCACTCATTAGCCGGTTCAATCTTCAGGATTCCGATCTGGTATACGGTGAAACTTCTGACGGTGGGATGGTTGGTTCTGCCACAGTTCAGAGGGGCAGCTTATGTTTACGAGAAGTTCGTGAGAGAGCATGTCAGAAAGTATATAGGACACCACTCATCTAATGGAATTAATGTGAAGGGCAAGAGCAGGTTTGTGAAGTTCATAACCCCCAAGGATGTAAGTTAATGATATTTTCTCTTATTTTTGTTAAATAAGAACAGCCTTATTAGGGATGGCAATAACCAGCCAATTTTTTAAAAATAATTTTTTTAAAATTAAAAATATACAATACCTTAATTTTTAAATTAGATCTGAATCGGGTTGCTTAAGCCAAGTTTATTGAAACTCAACTCTTTTATGTAAAACGATGTTGTTTTGTTTAAAATAATTAAGTCTCGAGCCAACATGAACATGATCTTGACCCCTTAAAAATAATTAAATTTAAGCACATGGGCTAAAAATTATTATCCCCAATCCTTATTTGGAAAAAAAATAGTTTTATTATCAAGTTATTTATTAAACTTTTATTGAATTATTTAAATTAAAAATATAAAAATTTATAAACTAAGTCTTATATTAAAAGATAATAAGTCGAATTATTTATATATATTCATTTTCATGCATATTAATTAACAATATAATAACTTTTGTTCAAATATTTTGACTGGTTTTTAAAAATTTTTTATTTTTTTAACATTGTAAAATGTTTTTTAATAAGTTATAACAACAATAAAAGTACATTAAATTACATGGTGACCTTTGTAATTCATAGAATTGGAGTTTAATTTGGATTTGTGGACAGGGAGAGCAGGAGGCTTACTGAGGAGTGAAAGGCTTCAGCTTTTGCTTTGTGTGGATCTTTTTCTTTATTTTGTTTTAGCTAATTAATAACTATTCTTTCGGTGGGCTGCGAGCCTTTTTGACCATTTGTACACCTAATTTATCATGCTTTCATAAAAAATATTTGCATCAATACATTTAAATAAATTATAAATAAATAATGTATGAAATTGTTTTCTAATGCAATATATTATTTTTTATTTTTAAATATGTCTAAAATAACTTAATAAGATCCAAATGACCATCGACATATATTTTTAATTCACTCCTTATGACAAACACATATTTTTATATAAATTACCTTTTTAAAATTGATATATCTTCTTCTTTTACATAAAAATCAGTATGCTTAAAATAACTAATATCAACTTTATCATATACTCTCTTCTTACCAAGCCTTTTAAATACATAATAGAAAAGTTATAAAATCTCTGGTAAAATATAAGCACTAAAAAAAGTTTAATAAATAAAATACATATTATTCATTCTCATATTATAAGTAATGTAAAGAACATTAGTAAGTCTATAATGTTTCAAAAATTTTAATTTCCTAGCATGCATATGTTCAAAAATTCATTGATTACGTCACAACTTAGTGAATAAGTTATTTGACTTAGGATTCTAATAGTAAAATTTTTTAACGTTGGAACATTTTTACCAAACAATCTCAACCATTCATATGTATTTTAAATTAAGAGTTATGATGAAGATATAAAAATAAGTATAGAATGAAACTAAAATTGTAAAAATTTACTAGGCTAAATTTTTTTCATGATAAGATCTATCTTTACAAATGATCCAAATATGCTCTTTGAATCTTCACGATGCAATTTAATTTTCTTTGTCACCTTTGATTGCTTTTCATAAGAAAAATAAAACTTTACACTTAATCATATAAAATATCGCTCATAATATAAACATTTGTATAGGCATTTTAATATATAAGCACCAAAGATTGAGAAAGTAAGTTATTAAGTAGATCCTTTGAATAAGAAATATCCATTCGTCGAACAAGGACACTTGTATAATGTTTATACAATTTTTCCTTTCCTGTAAAAATATTGATAATTGTCTTTCAGTTTTATATAATCTAAAGATGATTTCTCGTCTAAGTTAACAATCCTTAACAACCTTGTAAATGAAGCTTTTATAATAATCAAGTAAGCATAAAAAATTATTATCTAAAGTAATTGTATAAACCTCTTTTTACGTTGACTAGTTTGATTAATTATGAATTTAAAATTATTTAATTGTCACTAAATCTTAAAATACTTATTTATAATTATAAACATTTTTTAGAGCTATAAATATAATTGAAAACTTGATAAAAGTAGGACGCACAATTTTAACCAGGTATTCTTGCTTTCTTAACCAAGACAAAAATATAAGATGATTATATACTAAAATTGTGATTATAGATGCATATGAAGAAATATTAGAATGATGGTTCATGCAATCAATATCTTTTTAAAAATAAGTTATATAATGAGCAAGACATGGAGACTAATAAATATGCTAATACGTTGATCATAAGTATCCAAATATTTTAATGTGATTCTTAATTCTATTAAAATATCATATAAGTGGAGATTTAGTAGACTAATTTCTATATATAAGAACAAAGGGTACATCCAAGATTATAACAATTATAGAAACATTAAACTAAATAGTCATACCATAGAATTATGAGAGAAGGTGATTGAGAAGAGAGTAAGAAATAGTGGATCAATATAGAAGAGCTAATTTAGTTTCATGTTAAAAAAGTCCATGACATAAACTATACATCTCCTTACAAAATTAATGGAATATTAAAAAAAGATTGAATTTTAAGTAAAATTTGATGAAAATTTAACTCAAATGACTTGTGCTTCCTTACTAAAATAATACAGTTTTAGTGTAATTGTTTAAAATAATATTATTTTAATCTATAAGTTTAAAATTTTAAAATTAAAATGAAGTCTTTTTATGAAAATTTCTACATACTCAAATTAGACTCAAATCATCATTTTATTACAATTTGTACACACTCAAATTAGATTCCAATCAGTAGGACCTAGTTGACCTTGACTCAATTACATCATCAGCGATACAAATCAAGAAATTAGGTTCAACTACCTAGGAAGTATGTCTACTACTATAACTAACACTTGAATGAATGTCTCTTCAAATTGAAAAGCCTATCAATGGTTAAAATTATGGCTAATCAAGTTATATAATCAATATAATTGAGACACTTGTAATATCTTTATGAAAATTAATAGCAAATAAGTAGATATGATTAAATAAATTTAAATTCAAAATTATACTCAATTTTAAAATATTAATAAGAAATGCATAAAATATCAAATATTTAAAATTTAATTTATTGCAAATATTACCCTCATTAATTGATATTACTGACTTATACCGTCATATAAATTATATCAATTTATATTAAACAATATATGAAATTTTAATATTTGATAAACTTTCAAACAAAGTATAATGAAGTAATCTGTAAATTGTTTATTTTAATTAAATATATAAATTTATTTATTAAAAATTTCACCTATATAATAATGTAAATAGATTCAATTTATGTAAGATTGCACGTGAGCTTGTCTAATGACAAAGATTTAATCATCCTTTTGGTTTATACTTTATAATGAATTAATAATTTTCAATATTTAATTAAAATTTTTATATTTTAATAAAATTAAATAAAATTTCGATTTTACATTAAAAAGAATTGCCTCGAGAATGTGTCAACAACTTGGAAAATGAGTTTAAGCTGAATAATTTAGGTCTAATCTTCAGGTTTACTGGTGTTTCAAAGTGGGCTTGAGTTGAAATTTGAACTTGCAAATCAGAATAAAACCTAATTATTTAGTGTGAGTAGTTCAGCACTCTTGTTGGACCCCGAATTTTTGGTGAAAAGTTGAATATTAAAATGATTTTAAATGAGAAAGAAATTGGTGAGACAATTTATGAATTTAAGAAAATTTGAGGAAATTAAGAAAAATTTATGAGAAAAGAATTGTTTAATTTTGAGGACTTTGATATTTGAGTGAACTTGTATGGATTATGAGAAGAAAGTGGATGAGTTGATTG
>JANTPM010000007.1:30683445-30700981 GCA_025434745.1 Erythroxylum divaricatum
GCCAAAATGTCAAAGAGACATAACCTAAATCGGACTAAATTTGCTTAATATGCTAACCCCTAATTTGGGGCGTTACAGTCACGGTAACAACTTCGATGAGATGAAAGGTAGTAGATATTCATCTTCTTCGATTTCAACCTCTAGCTCAACTGATTAATCAACGGTTGGTCTTGTTCATGAGACCCGCCGATCACAATGAATTGTATTGCTTGGAACTGTCGGGGCTTGGGCAACACGCGTGCAGTAAATGCTTTGAAAGATATTGTTAGGATCAATAAGCCTCATTTTATTTTTCTTAGTGAAACTCTTATTACTTCTAGTAGGATGGAGGAACTTCGTATTTTGTTAAAATTTGATTGATTTTTTTATGTTGATTGGAATAGACGTAATGGAGGTATTGCTCTACTTTGGAGGAATAATACTAATGCTACTGTTTTGGGCTATTCGAGTAATCATGTTGATATGGAGATTATTCACTCTAATAATTTTAAATGGAGATTCACCGGTTTTTACGGATTTCCTGATACTCACAGAAAGAGAAGTAGCTGGGAAGTGCTCAAAGCTCTCTCTTTTGACATTATCAGTTACCTTGGGTCTGCATGGGAGACTTTAATAACCTTCTCTCTGTTAATGATAAATTTGGTGGACGGGATTACCCTATTTCTTTCATGGATGGGTTCTGTTCTTGTATTGCGGATTGTCATTTAATCGATGTTCCTCTTGTGGGTTTTGGGTTTACCTGGGAACGAGGTTGAGGTTCGGATTCTTTGGTTATGGAGCAGCTGGATAGGGCCTTTGTTTTTGCATATTGGATTGCTTTCTTTTCTTTCCATAAACTCTACAATTTGGTTAGCCCTTATTCAGGTCATAATCCCATTAAGCTTTTTGCTAACTCTGTGTTACCAGTTAAAAAAATCAGCAGATTCAAATTTGAGAATAAATGGTTGCTTGAAAATGGTTTTATGGAGGTTATGTATTGTGCTTGGTCTCGGGGTCTGAACAATGACATTTTAGATAGAATTTTTGCTTGTAGTGCGGCTTTAATTGCTTAGCAGAAATCGCAGGATCATAACTTTAAACATAGGAATGAGATTTTAAAGAGGAGAATTGATGTTGTTCGGCAGTCTCAGGTTGATGATGTGTTGCTTTTGAATCTTAAAAATGAGCTCTCTAACCTTCTTGCACGGGAGACCATTTACTGGAAACAAACGTCTAAAATTTGTTGGCTTAATTATGGGGAAGCTAATTCTAGGTTCTTTCATGCTTAGGCCTCAAGAAGAAAGCGGATTAATTATATTGATTCTTTGGAGGATGTTTAGGGCAATGCTATTTTGGATATTGATACTATGTGTTCTGAGAAAATTAAATTGTCAATAAAATCGCAGACTATCTAAAATTAATTTTTCCGCATGAGCAAATCAACAATCGTAAAAGAAAAATATAAAAAAAACACCAACGTTTGGTAACGCAGTTCGGCACATTTTGCCTACATCTGCGGGGCCCTCACCTAGATTAAATTCTTTCACTGTAGTCCTCAAAAATTACACAAGATTGATCTACCCCTTAAGACCCAATCTATGTAACCAACCCACAAGCTAACTATCCGTGAAAGATCTTCACGCCCAATAACATGACCAACTCGTGTTAACCTCGTCAGAGGATTTTCTTAACTATTTATACTAAAAAACAAAGACAAATAAAACAGGAACGCAACAATTTCATATATGAAACTTTCACCAAAACAACCAAGTCGCAGCACCAATTATATATGTACTCATCTGTGATGAAGACTTCATAGTGCTGCAGACATCAATTTAGAAACCAGCAAAATCAGGAACTGCGCATAACCTTTGGACTGCTTGTTGGAGATAATAAAAGTGTGACAATGCTTTCACGATATATCCAAAATTTACATAACCAGCACACACATTGCCTACCCAAAATCACATGATCTGCCAAACACACCATCAAGCATGCAAAATACTAGATTTTCTAAGAATCCTAGTCAAACTTGGATTCTCAAAGATTCAATCCAACCTCACTTCACCCCAAATCCACATCTACGTAATAATTACCTTGCTGCCAGATTTTTCACATTAATGTATAGCTTGATACATTCCATGATAAGTAGATACACACATGTATGGGTAATCTTCAAGAATTTAAATTCCACCGAAACTAGGATTTCATCCTTATCACATGTATCTCATAGATTCCTTTTAAAAATCAAATAAGGAGACAATAACTACATGGACTTCTAATAAAACACAAACTCCATCTTTTATATGTATAATTTAAAAATGCCAAAACTAAACAAAGAATATATAAAATATATTTTAACATGTTCTATTGTTATGGATTATTTTAATTACCTTTTTGTAGCTCCCTTAAAAGCACCGAATATTGAAGAGTTTGACTGTATTAACCGGGTTGTGACAGATAGTGATAACTCTTCTCTCTTAGCCCCCCATTAAATTGGAAGAGTTTAAGATAGCTATTTTTGAGATGCATCCTGACAAAGAGCCTGGTCCTGATGGTATGAATCCAGTTTTTTTTCAGAAATGTTGGGATAATGTAGGATTTGATATTTTCTCTCAAAGTTCCTCTTGGCTTGAAATTTGTACATTCCCTGCCTCTTTAAATAATACTACTATTGTTTTAATTCCAAAAAAAGATAAGCCTAGTAGTATGAAAGATTTAAGGCCTATTGCCCTCTATAATGTGATCTATAAAATCATAGCCAAGGTTATCGCTAACAGACTCAAAGCTATTATTCCTAGGATTATCTTTGCTATGCAGTCAGCTTTTGTTCCTGATAGATTAATTTCTGATAATATTATGGTTGCATTTGAGATTGTTTATTATATGAAGAATAAAGGGCGTGGTTCTAATGGTGATGTTGCTTTTAAGATTGATATTAGCAAAGCATATGACAGAGTTGACTGGTGTTATCTTGAATTCATTCTGTTAAAGCTGGGTTTTGATGTTAAGTAGGTTAAATGGATTATGCTTTGTGTTACCACAGTTAATTATTCTGTGGCTTTTAATCATAGAACCGTGGGCCCTATTGTTCCTAATCGAGGACTTAGACAGGGATATCTACTAAGTCCTTATCTCTTCATTTTATGTGTTGAAGGTTTATCTGCTCTTTTGAGGAAGGCTGAGGCAAGAGGTGACATTCACGGTATTAACATTTGCAATGGGGCTCCTAGTGTTTCTCACTTGTTTTTTGTCGATGATAGTTTCTTTTTCTTTAAAGTTTTTCAAATGAGTGCAGACATATCAAGAGGATCCTCTATACTTATGAGGAAGCTTCGGGTCAACCTATTAATTATCAGAAATCTGGTGTTATGTTTAGCTCAAACACGAAAGTTGATGTTAAGCAGGAAGCGATTTCGATTTTGGGGGTTTCTAATTCTATTGATCATGGTCGGTACCTGGGTCTTCCATCTTTAATTGGGAGAAACAAAAAACAAGTGTTAGCTTTCTTGAAGGACCGACTCAGTAAACGAATTCATAGTTGGAAAAATCGACTGCTTTCCAAACCTGGCAAAGAGATCGTTCTCAATAATATTGCTTAAGCTCTTCCTACTTTTTGTATAGTGTTTTTCTTCTTCCAAAAGGTATTTGTGATGATTTGCACAACATGATGAATGTTTTTTGGTGGGGTTCTTCATTAGGTAACCAAACTAAAATTCACTGGGCCAAATGGAAGAGACTCCGTGTTCCTAAGAAATTGGGCGGTATGGGTTTTTGTGATTTAAATTGTTTTAATCTTGTTATGCTTTGTAAACAAGGTTGGCGCTTCTTGTCTCACCTGAATTCGTTACCAAGTAAGTTGTTTAAAGCTAAATATTTTCCAGATTGCAATTTTCTTAATGCCAAAGAAGGACGAAACCCTAGTTTAATTTGGAAGAGCATTTTCTCGGCAAAAAATTTGTTGGGCAAAGGAGCTCATTGGCCAGTGAGAGATGGAGAATCGATCTTAGTTTTCAAGGATCCTTGGTTGAATCGCGATGACGATTTCTTTGTGCGTTCTACTCCCTTAAGCGGTATGGAAAATATGAAGGTTAACAATCTTTTTAATTCCGAGATCTCAGGATGGGATCATTCGTTTGTAAATGGTATTTTAGCACCGGTTGATGCTTCTCAAGTTTTCAAAATTCCCATTTGTTTATTGTTGGCTTCTTATCACTTCTGTTGGCAGTTTACTAGCAATGACTTGTATAGTGTTAAATAGGGTTATAAGATTGCTACTGATCAGTATTCTCATATCTCTTCTTATGCGGTTGATGGCCATTGGAATTCTATCTGGAATGCCCAGATCCCCCCGAAGATTAAGAATTTTCACTGGAGGCTACTGCGTGACTTTATCCCTAGCAAACAGAGACTTTACGATAGGGAAGTAGCTCTAGATGTCTCTTGTAATAGGTGTGGTTTGGTTGAAACTATGGATCATGTTTTGCTCTCATGCTCTTACGCTAAAAGTGTTTGGAATGATGCAGGTATCTCTTTGTATGGTGATGATATTAAATGTTGCATTTCCTCAGTTTTAATTGATAATAATTTTGACATGAGAAATCGAATTTTAGCTATTTGTTGGAGCATTTGATTCCACATAAATCTTTTTTGTTGGGAGAAAAAGGATACTCATCAAAGCGTCATTGTGACTTTTGCGGATGGTTTTCTTAAGGATTAGAAAGAGGCAAAATGTGCTTTTAATCAGGTTCAACCAAATTGCAGCAATCTTCCTCGCCGCCACTCTTAGAGCAAACCTGAAGTTGGTTGGTTGAAATGCAATGTTGATGCTTCGATTTCGAAAAGAGATAACAGTTCGAATTTTGGGGTTGTTCTCAGGGATGATCAAGGTTGGTTTGTTAAAGCTTTATCGAGTCACATCCCTTGTTGTGTGGATGCTTTCCTTGCAGAAGCAATCTCTATTAAAGAAACTTTGGCTTGGCTCAATGATCAAATTTTTGACAGAATTGTTCTTGAGTCGGATTGTCTAGAAGTGATTAACAATCTTAATAGTTCTTCTAGTAATTTGTTAGAGGTTGGTGCAGTATTTGCTGAGTGTCTTTCACTTAAGAATCACTTCCAACATTTGTCCTTTTAATGGACTTCTCAGACTGCTAATAAAGTCGTTCATTCGTCAGCAATGGTTGTTTTATTTCATGCAAACTATCTCGATTAGGATAATATCCCAAGCAGTATTGTTTCTGAGTTTTGTTCTGATTTTTCCTCGTTTGTAATCAATTCTGAAGAAGCTTAGGTTCGGGTGCATAGGGTAAAGCCTATTGACTTCGTTCCTTTAATGAATTTGTTGGTTAAAAAAAAAAAGAAATTTTAGATTTTTTTTCTTTTCAAAACGACACTCTTTTAAGTTGATTCGAGCAGTGGCGGACGGACCAGATCCATTGCCATTTTTAACAATAAGCGAGAGAAAAAGAGGGGAAATGTATAGTGTAAGCGGGAGCAAAATCGAGATCTACACTCTCACTTCGTCGCTTCTTCTTTTACCTCCAAATTCACGAGGAAAATTAGTTAAAAAAAGAAAGAAAGAAGGGAAAGCTCTCCCGAGGCCTAACCAGAAAAAGCCCGCTCTTTGACAAAAGCCAATTTTTCGGTTCATCAACAAAAATTTGAACACCCGCCCTTTTTCCCTCTTTTTCAAATTCCCTCAACAATCCCCAATCCCTCACTTCCAACTTCAATCCCTAGCGTTCTGCTTATTCTTGGAGTTGTTCCTCTCTGTTGCTCCATAAACCCTAAGTTCAGGGTTTTGTCTTTGGTTTCTTCTAGATTAGTTCGTGTAAATGGCGAGCGAAACCCTAGAGGAGAAGAAACCGACGGAGGGGGAGGAGCTGGAAACAGAAGCTCCTGCGGGAGATAAAATGGTGGAGGAAGCGAAACCTGAAGAAGAAGAAGAAGAAGAAGTTGAGAAGAAGTCTGTAGAAGCTTCTGAGGAGAAAGAGGTTGAGGTTGGAGCTGAGGCGACCAAACGGGTGAGAGAGAGTAAAGAGGAAGATAAGGAGGAGGAAGACCAGAAGGGAATTGAGGAGAAGGACGAAAAGGAGGAGGAAGACCAGAAGGGAATTGAGGAGAAGGACGAAGAAGACAAGAAAGAAGTCCATGGGAGGGACGAGAGAGACGAGGGGGACAAGATGGAAATCGAGGAGAAGGACGAGAAAGACGAGGAAGAGAATAAGGAAACTGAGGAGAAGAGTAAGAGAGGTGCCAAACGGGGTGGCCGGAGAGGTTCGGCGAAGAGGAAGACTACGGAAGATGAAGCTAAAGGTTCTGTGACGCCGAGTAGCGAGAGGCCTATTAGGGAGAGGAAGGTGGTGGAGAGGTACTCCACTCCTGAGGCTGGGAGATCTGCCACTAAGCCCTTGTCTATCGAGAAGGTCAGCTCTTCAATTGCTTGTTTGGTTTTAGTCAAGTAGGACTTAGGCGTTGAGTTTGGGATTTCTAATGAAGTGAAGGTTCTTGTGTGATTTCAGGGGAGTGGTATGCCTTTGAAGGACATCCCAAACGGTACGATCTTAGTTTCTGCAAATGGTTTTATTGTTCCCTTTGATCTCAGCTGTCAAAATGAATGCGCTTTTTGTTATATTATATCAGTACATTATCCGGTTTTACTTCTCCGGTATGTTTCTATGGAAGCTTATAGTTTGGTATGTAAATTGTAGATTATATGGCCACTTAGATACCGTCTCTTTAGCATTTTCCGAGTTTTGACTTTAGTTTTTGTTCAAATGCTGGTGGTTTTACTGTCTGTTTTAATATCAATTCCTTGTTTTTAACTATGTGCCTTAACCAAATGAAACTACTGGCGCTTACATCAGGACTTTGGTTATACTTGTATTTGGTCTTGATTTTGATGAACAGTTTGTAATTTGGTTTGCCTGTCCTGACGTTGATTGGAAGCTCATTTGTTGGAATAAATATTTGAGCTGATACTTTTGTGTCAGTTTTTTTGCATGTGATTAAAGATCAAATTGGATATGTTGATTAGAGCAAAATGATTCACTTGTTTGAACCTGAAATGAGTATGTTGGAACGTCATCCTCTGTAAATAAAGCATCAGAGGTGCTGAGTTGTTTATGCAAGCTTACAAAATTAATTACTCTTAAGTTGTATACCTGTAGAGAACTACATTTATCCTATTTGATATGGAAGTTTAAAATTCCACATTGAAGTTTTCATGTTTGGACATGTAAATTTTATGCCTGTAAGTATCAGAGATTTATAATCCTCTTGAACCTTGGGAATGATTAAAGTTCTCTTCTTTCCAGGAGAAAAAATGAAGCACTGTCATCTTGAACTAGGCAGAATTTATTGATGTCATTTACTGTTACCTTCCATCTTATTTATGCTTCTGTCCTCTCATTGACAAGTATAATTGTCAAAAGTATGTGGAAGGCATATTTTCTTGTATAGACATATGCTAGATACTCATGGAATATGGTACACTCTTTTAAATTTCAATAGCACTTCTCTTCATTCAGAGACTTGAAGATGTGTTTCTTTGGATTATGTTATTTACTTGTACGGACATTGATACAGCTGACTGGCCTACCTTTGATTTAATGTTGTGAATTGTTTCAGTGGCTTTCAAGTTGTCCAAGAGAAAACCTGATGAAAATCTGCAAATACTTCATGCAATACTTTTTGGAAAGAAAGCTAAGGTCCCTGTCTGAATTTATATTGTTAATAGTTACCTCTTAATTGATTGGCTTAGTATTTCACTTCTTTTGTATTCCCTTTAATGTTAGGTCTTTAACACCTCAATTTATATGTTATTTACCTATCTGTTGTTCAACTGTTTTCATTTTCCAGGCACATAATCTGAAACGGAACCTGGGCCAGTTTTCGGGCTATGTTTGGGCTGATAATGAGGTTATCAATTGCAAGGCTGAAAAATATTTTGTTTGTTTAACCATTTTGTTTATGCACGTGGTTCATGTGCATATATTTATGTTGGATTTCCAGTTAGAGTTATCTTCTAATTCATCATGATACATCTATCTGTCTATTAATCATTGCTGGTGTTAGTTTTTCTTATTTCAAATTCCAAAACTCTTTACAGGAAAAGCAGAAAGCTAAAGTAAAAGAAAAGCTTGACAAATGTGTTAAAGAAAAGTTGATGGATTTCTGTGATGTACTTAACATTCCAACGAATAAAGCCAATGTCAGAAAGGTTGGATTTAAAAAATTGTCTCAATATCTCCATCCAAGTCTATTGGACATACACTATGAATTTTTTTTTTGTATGAGCCTAACTTCATCTCAATTTTATTGGTTGAATGTGCATATGTTTTCAGGAAGAACTCACCGTAAAGATATTTGAGTTTTTGGAGTCCCCACATCCTACAACTGATGTCCTACTTTCTGATAAGGAACAGGTTTCCTGTTTTGTGGCGTTTTTGTTGATTGCAGGCTGTTAAAATTTGTCCGCTGTTGGAATAATTTTACTTAAGTGTGATGCTGATTTTGATTTCAGAAGGGTAAGAAGCGAAAGGTTTCAACTGGCAGAGGTGGTAGTTCTGGAGATGCATCAGTTACACCAGCCAAGGTTTGTGTCTTTTGGAATTGTTCCAGCATTTGAAGCTTTTTATTTTTATAAGATTAATGCACAGTTAGATTGGGGACTGAGGTTTACCTGATGATTTAACCCTGGAATTGTAATTTCTTTTGAAGATTTTAATGGAGTGATGTGTTGGTGTTTTGAGAAAAGTTGATTTCTTCTGTTTATGTTGGATATATAAATTTGATTTCTCTTGGAGTTTTTCTTATTGAACAAATGTTTGTCTGTTGGACAGATGATTATGTGTTATGGATTGAAGCAAGTCTTTATGTCTGTAGTTGTAATTTTTTTATCCAGTGTTTATTTAGGATTCTTGAAATCTGAAAAGACAATGACTTTTGTTCTTAATCTATTTACCGTCTTCTTTTATTGTGGCATGACTGATGCATTAAAATTTCATCTGTACCGTATAATTACAGTTACTTTTGCCTAATTAAGAAGGCTGTCATAGTTATCATTTTTTCCTGTGTTTTGCATGTTACACTGATGTTCAGTTGTTAGGTGGTAATTTTGCTCTTTCTTCAGACCGATGTTTTCCAGTGGATACGTCAGTGAGTTGCTTACTACTACTTTTAGATATAGGGTCATTGATGTTCAAAGTACAAGCAGGACCAATTTTAATGGTCTTTACTTTCTTAGACAGTTGGATATGTTTGTCTCTTCTCCTCTTTAAGTGTTATTTTTCTTGCGTATGTGTTTCTCTGTGTTTGGACCTTTAATATATTTCTGTTTTACTGTTATGTAGAAACATAAACAAACACCCCAATCTGGGAAGAAAAGAAAGGATCTTTCTAAGGGTGAAGATGATGAGAGTGAAGATAAAGTTGAGTCACCTGATGCTAAAGATGAAGATGAAGATGAGGATGGCAATGATTCATCTCAAAAAGATGGGAGTGATCAAGAGGAAGGTAAATTTGAGGAAGAGGAAGATGAGCCAAAGGAGCAAACATCTGCCAAGACTAAAGCAAGAAAAACTGGGAAGGATAGTTCAGTTGTTAAAAGCAAGGAGGAATCTACTCCTGCAAAGAACACCCCTGTGAAGCCTTTTAAAAATTCTTCCAAATCTACAAAAGGATCTTCCAGCTCATCTTCAAAACAAGGAGTTAAAGATAATGATGGAACTTCTGGATCCCTAGATAAGACAAAAGGATCTTCATCTAAGAAGCAGAAGGTTGAAAAGGAAAACACTAAAGTACGAAGGGCTTCCACCAAGGACAAGGCAGCTAACAAAAAAGAATCAAGCAAGTCACCTTCTGTGAAAGATCAAGGTGAATTCTGCTTGTTCTTGACTTTTAAAATCTTTAATTTTTAAACAGTTTTAGAACGTTTCTAATTTAATGGTCATGTGCTTTGTTCAAAGAATCTTTTTGAGGTTTCATTTATTCACTTTTTTCTTTCCTTTTCAAAATTATCAACATATTTCTTGATTATCTATTTGACAATCCCTTAGCTTTTACTTAGTTGGCTGAGAGAAGTTTGGTAGTAGTAGCAAAATTGGTAATTGTCATTGCGAATTAAATTAAATGAGAGGATAATGTGTCTAAACTATTGGCAAATATATGCTAGGGGTGTTTTTTGATTGTGGTTGAACTGCTTAAACTGGCGAACAAGGTAAGCATCAAAGTTTAAACAGCATAGGAAAAGTGGTGGTTTTGTTAGTGTACAATTCAAAAGTCATTGATTGGTGATGGGTTTCACCTATTCCATCAGGTTCTGCATTCTGGTGGTAGGGGATTGTTTTTGGATTTCCCTAAGGCAGCTTTCTTTATATTGACTATATAATTCAATCTGCCATGCATAGTAATCTCACCTAGTGGATTAATTTTTGCATTCTGGTTTTAAGGGTTGTGGTTGAATTTTATACCTAAAGGTGCTCGTGGTTCATGTGATTCAGGTCTTGTAATTCTTCCTTTATTTTGGGCAACAAATAATGGTCATTGATTGGTGAAGGGTTTCACCGATTTCATCAGGTTCTGCATTCTGGTGGTAGGGGATTGTTGTTGGATAAGGCAGCTTTTTTTATATTGATTATATATTTCAATCTGCCATGCATAGCAATCTCACCTAGTGCATTAATTTTTGCATTCTGGTTTTAAGGATTCTGGTTGAATTTCCTACCTAAAGGTGCTGGTCCTTTTGTTGGTTACACGAATCAATGTGCAATTAATATTTGACCTTATAAATCTTTCTACCTAAAACAGGAAAAGTCAAATCTAGCAAGAAGACAAAGGCCGGGCCCAGCAGAGAGGAAATGCATGCTGTTGTTGTAGAGATTCTGAAGGAAGTAGATTTCAATACTGTAAGTGGAAATTACATGGTGTGGATCAATACTAAAGTTTTTGTGTAGTTTCACCATTTTTAATTTCTCTCTGTCAACGTGCAGGCAACTTTGTCCGATATTCTCAGACAACTTGGTATGGGTTATGGTTTATCTATCTTCCATTAGATATAACATTTATGGTTTCAATTCAACTTTACTAATCATTAAATGTATGGTTTTGTTTAGGTACTCACTTCAGGGTGGATCTAATGGATAGGAAGGCGGAGGTTAAGGATATAATCACAGAGGTAATAAATAACATGTCTGATGATGATGATGATGAAGGAGAAGAGGCAGAAAAGAATGCAGACAAGGACGATGACGATGATGACTTTTAGTCAATCAAAATGTGCAGATACATTACTTTTGAGGGTTACTGAACAGGAGGTACGTGTAGTCTGAAGATATGATCTCTCAGGGTTGTTTGAGCACTAACCTGTTGACTGTATACCAGAATCGCCATTTGGACCTGTTAGACTGTTTCCCAGATAAGAATACCCAATGGAGTTTGTTTGTACCATATTAGTGCTCTCATCTTCTGCTTACTTAGCTGATCTTAACTTAAGTAGCTCTTTTCCATCTTTTTTTCAGTTTCCTCGCCCCTTTTGTAAGTCCTTTTTAGATGTAATTGTCGACTGCACTTTCTTTATATAAAAAGTAATAATGTCCTTTATTCAATTTTAGGTGTAAATCTTTTATCTCAATTGAATTTTAAGATTTTAAATATTAATAATTAAAAAATTCAATTGTTTTGAGCCATTCAATTATAAAAGTGGTTAGTTTTTTAGTGTAGTTTTAATTTTGTTTGATTTATTTTATTAATTTTTGTTGTTAAAAATTGATTAATTTATTAATTAGTAAGTTAATTTTTATAAATTAATAAATTAAAATAAGTTAAAATAAATAAATTTTTATTTAGTAATTTTTAATTTAATTGAAAATTTTAAACTTTAAATTTTGTTTTAACTTTTGGTTTAATATTTAAAATATTGCTAAATATTTTGTCTCATTTCCTGAAGTAGTTGACGGAACATTTTGCGCTATGAAGATGTGGGGAAACTATACTTCTATTTTTATGTTCCTTCTCTTTCAAATGTAATGGATTAGGCTCGAGTTCACAGATACTTTGATAAGGCTGTCTCTTAAAATTTAAGATTAAGAATTTTTGCCTTAATGCGGTGGAGGAAACATCGGACTATTTGGAACAAGTTTTTGGATATTGTTTTGTACCGGATAGTATTGTATTGATCAAAAAATAGAACAATATCAACATCTTTAGTATTAGATGGTACCAGGTGTTTTTACTCGGTACCGATCGGTATTCAAAATATTGACCACATATCAGTTGGTATCGTAAATTTAAAAAATCCTGAAAATTATTTTGCAAAAAAAAAAACCTAACAAGCTCCCAATGCTTGCCTGCCGAGTCCAGATCTCCAGTCCAATATTACTCTGTCTTATTCTATCCAATGAATCTCAGCCATTGATTTATGTAGGTTTCGCATGGGTCTCACGTAGATCTCACGAAATAAATGACTGAGATTCTATAGAACAGAATAAGACAGGATAATATTGGACATAGGATCTCATCTCCTGCCTGCCTGCCTCTGCCTTTCCTTTTTCATTTTTTTCATCTTTTTCTCAAACTCACCTCATCCTCTCTCTATCTCACCCACGCTCTCGTCCTCTCCACTCCCTAGCGGTGCTCCAGCTCCACCTACATGACTCTCCAATGGTGCTCCTATGTCCTACCTCTCTGGCGATCATTTTCGGATCTTCCTCCACCATGCAAACCCGTCATTACCGAGCCTTATCCAGACCTCCATCAGCCTTCGACCATCCTCCACGACAACCACCATCCACCATCGTCTGCTCTCTAGTCTCCAACCGTTCTCTGTCGCCCACACCCACAGCTGTCGAATTTGAGAATAATACCCAGATCTAAACTCGACCCGACCCAATATGAAATAATACCCAATTACCGATTGTGAATTTCTGTTTGGGTGTGTTTTTTCACTTTCTGTTAGAAATTTTTTCTGGTTAATTGCATTTGTGTTGAGATTATGAATGGGAAGTTGCAATGAAATTGTGAAGCATGTGTGACTTTGTGTGTCATTGGTTGGAGTTCTATAATGGATTGGATATAGAGTTGAATTGAATGAAAGGAGTATGGTTTTGCCGTTTTGGTTCATTTGTGGTTTGATAATTGATGACTTGATTTATGTTAAATTTTTTGGTCATTCACAATATGCATTAAAACTTTAGAAAGGATTTCAAATTTCAATTCAAAATTAAAGTTTCAACTTAACTTTATGATGCATGATTTAAAAGCTGACAAGGATTTAAAGTTTCAACTTAACTTAATACTAATAAACTGACAATGTAAATCGGAAAGAATCCAAATAAATAATTAATTGACATAATCTTAAAATTATTGAAATGGTATTTGGATATTGGGTAAATAATTATTTGAGTATAATAATAATATAATTTATCATTGTCTTCCATCTACAAAATGCTAGATCTTTCAACCCGTTGGGTTAGTTGTTGTCCAAACATGCAATCATCGTAAAAAGGATTTGTTGAAAAAATAGTGAGAGCAGTGAATTATATTGAATGTGGGAGGTTCTTTACATATCAACAACTGAATGCCTTGTGGGTATTATAGGTCTTACGCGGAGTCATTGAAACAAGATAATGCAACTCTCAAGACATACACTCTTTAAATCTTAACTCTCATACTCATAGGCTTTACTACTCTCCAACAAGAAACACTATCTATTTCTGAATTTTACTATAGTTTCATGCGTCTTTACTTCTTTAGACTTAAAGACTTAAAGACATTTTTTATGATGCATTGTCTCATAGGACTTAGCGTTAACAATGCTAATTTTGTTGATGAAAATACTAAAGGATCAATTTCTTACAAAACTAACATCTTCATTTTTTGTTACAGATAAATGGAAGGAGGTTCAACTATTCCTGATCAAACTGCTTCAGGAAGATATAACAATCCAGCTTGGGTTCATGTTGCATTAGTCCCAATTATAAATAATCATACAATTTGCTTGTTTTGTAACAAGCATTTAAAATGTAGGAATTACCCAATTGAAGAAGCATTTAGCTGGGGTTAAAGGAGATGTAAAACCTTGTAAAAAATTAAGTTTATGAGTGAAGTGACAAATGAAAACATTGCTTGAAAAGTATCAACATGAGAAAGAAAGAAGGGAAATGTTGAATTTTGAAATTGATAGTGGAAGTTAATTTTCTGATTTTCGTGGTGATTGTAGAAATGTTAAAAGTGGTTGTATTAGTGGTGGTAGTGGTGCTGGTAGTGTTCCATCTCATGCCCAAGAAAAAGTACCTGAACTTGATGTGAGGAAGAGAAGAAGGCAGGTGACTAGTTTCTTTGCAACACGAACAACTGTTGGAGCCCAACCTTCAATTCGCAGTGTAATGCAATCAAGAGATGCGGCTCACAATGTCAATATGACAGTAGCTAGATGGTGATATAATACAGGTTTATCATTCAATGCTTCTCAGTCTTATTATTATCAACATATTATGGATGCAATAACTTCTTATGGTTTGGGATACAAAGGTTTTTCGATTGATGACTTAAGAGGTAAACTTTTGAGTTCATCTGTTTATGAAATTAGAAGTTATTTGGCAGAAAGAAGAGTGATTTGGGGTTCTTATGGATATTCAATCATGTGTGATGGTTGGACAAATAAGAGACAAGAGCTTATTAACTTTTTGGTTTATTCTATAAATGACGCTATGTTTTTGAAATCTATTGATGCATCTGACCTTAATAGAAATACTGAGACTTTGTTTGCAATATTTGATGAAGTTGTGAATGAAGTAGGATAAAAAAATATTGTTCAGTTTATTACTGACAATGATTTCGCTTATAAAGCAGCAGAAAAAATGTTGCAGAATACGTATAATTCTTTTTTTTGGACTCCTTATGTTACACATTGCATTGACCTTATACTGAAGAATATAAGGGATCTTAGGTATTTTCCTGTTATTGATGAGACTATGTAAAAAGCTAAAAAGATGACAAAGTTCATTTATAATCGTGCATGAGTATTGAATTTGATGAAAAAGAATTTACCAATGGTAGGAATTTGTGTCGTCCTACTGTGACAAGATTTGCAACAAATTTCTTATTACTTTGGTCTTTTGTTTCAATGAAGAAAGAGTTAAAAAAATGTTTACAAGTAATAAGTGGATTACGTCTCAGCATGCTAGGTCTAATGTTGAAGTGGAGGTTTGTAATATTATACTGGAAGATAGATAATTTTGGTCTCAATGCTAATTAGTTATCCGAGTTTGTGAGCTTTTGATGAGGATGCTTCACTTGGATGATAGTGAAGAAAAGACAATAATGAGTTATATTTTTTATGCCATGGAGAAGGCATCGGAAGCAATTAAGGCCAATATGAAACATAGGCTTTCTTTGTACACATCATAGCTTTCAATCATTAATGAGAGAAGGGAAAGACATCTTTCTTTTCCGTCGTTTATAGCTGAGGCATTTTTGAATCATAGTGTCTATTTTAGACTGGATATTACTAAGCAAGCTAAAGTTAATAGAGGAATGCTTTTAACTATTACAACAATTGTTAGCATTGACGCGATGCAAGATCTCTTAAGCTCACAAATGGAGCTTTATAATTAAGTTGTCTTATGGGGATTTTGGAATGTTGATTGCTATTTGACAAAGAGGGCAACTTTCTCTAGGTATTAGTTATTTCCTTTTTCTTATTTGTTGAAAATTAATTATCATTTTATTTTGTTTATAACGCTACTTTTGTTATCTTATGACTTATAATTTCTTGGTATGATCAATTCAGAAATGATGTTCCAGAATTGAAAATGTTTGGAATCGAATTTTAAGTCAATGTGTGAGTGCAACAAACTGTGAACGAAACTGGAGCACATTTGAATTTATTCACTCCAAAAAAAGGAATAAATTGGAGCATAAGAGGTTGAATGACTTAGTTTTTATTCGTTACAATTTAAAGCTTCAGGAAAGATATGTTGTTATCATTATTATCATTATTAATTTCGATATAATTTCTTAAAATTTTTTAATAATTAAATTTTATTGTTTACTAGGAGTCTTAATAGCACAAGTAGTTCAATTGATCCAATTTCTATTGATAATATTAATCTTTTGGCAGATTGGGTTTTCAAAGAGTCGAATTTAGTAAATGTCAATGAATTCGAAGATAATGGGAAAGCAATAACATGTCATTTAGTGCATTAAATATGAATGATAATGATAATGAAGCTCCTCTCAATGATAAAGATTTTGCATCAAATGATATCTGGGGTTAGTGTTGTTATAGTGGGTATCTTCCGATTGACGATTGAATTTCGTTCCAGGTTTTATTTTTCCTCTTCTTTTAATTTTACTTATATTTGATATTTATGTTAAATTTTATATATGTAATGCAATTGTAAGTGTTTTTGTTCCAGGTTTAACTTCTACTTGATTGTTTCCTAGTCGTAAACTCTTGTTGTAAATTGTAATAGTTAAGGATATTTATTATTCTTTTTATTGGATGTTTTGATGTAATTATTATTTATTACAATGATTAAATTATATTATTGTAATATTTTAAATACTTTGTATTATTCTTAATTTTATATTTGTATGATGATGATTATCTTTTTTTATATTAATTGTGTTTATTATTTATATATGAAATATTTAAAAATTATTGTTATATCATATTAATTGTGATTATTATTTATTATTATGATTTTTGAAAACAGGGTTGATATAAACTTGTAAAGTATACAATACAACTATACAATATATCAATGAACAATTTTGTAAATTTTAAAAAATTTCAGGGACTATTTTATAAATTTAAAAAATTATCCAAAACGGTACCCGGTATTGACCGGTATCAGTACAGTACCATACCAGAACCTAATCTGGTACCAAGTTCGGTACGGTGTTCGCAACTTTGGTTCGGAAGAACTGGAGTAGGTAAAATAGTCTTAATTATGGAATTATTTAACAACATTGCGAAAGCTCACAGGGGTGTATCCGTATTTAGAGGAGTAGGTGAAAAGACGGTACTAGGTGATTATTAATATTATAAATAATAAAAAATATTTTTATAAACATTATTTTTGTTTAATAATGATGATTATTAAAGATCTTCAAATTATGCAGTTGATCCTTTAGGTCCTGTTTGGTTGGATGTTAATTAATGTAATGGAGTGGAACGGAACGAAATGGTTTATAATGAAATGGAATGTAATATAATGAAAAGTTGTTTGGGATGGATGGAATGATTTATAATGTAATGTAGTGAAATATTATTTGAAAGATGAATAGAATGTAATGTAATGTATAATAAATGACTATTATACCCCTTATATTAAAATGATTGTTGCAGGAGGTTTGTTATTTTATTATTAATTATATAAAAATATTAGTATTAACTATTTAATAAAATTTATTTTTTATGTGATTTATATTTAAAAATTATTTATTTATATTTTTATTTATATAAAAATGTATACAAACAATTGAAGAATAATTTCTTATATATTTTCTATTTTCATTAATAAAAATTTATTAAATTTTTTAATTTTAT
>JANTPM010000007.1:30701081-30712406 GCA_025434745.1 Erythroxylum divaricatum
ACCCAACTTTCCTGTTAGAATTCTTATAAGTATCCAAATATATGAATATCTTTACTTTCCATAGATTTATTTTCCAAGGAATCATATTCCAAATTCACTTTACTTTCCCGTCAACCAAACGGAGCCTCCGAGTATCAGTTCTACTTTCATCAACTACTGCGCAGGAAGCAAGTTCTGATTTCATTCCGACTATTATCGCAAAAAAATTAACAAAAGAAAAAGAAAAAAAGTAGTAAGTGCTGCTTCCCTATGAATAAAATATGTGTTTTCCTTCCGCTTTAAATACATTAAGAAGTCAATATAAATTTCTTGAAAAGGAAATTTGAAAATATGAATTAAATATTGATCTTGGATATTAAACGCGGATATAAAATGAATATTCTAACTATTTTTATGTAACAATTTAGAATACTCGGTAACAATTATCTTTCTCTCACATATTATATTATATTAAGAATAATGCATTTCTTATGATTTTTTTAAATGATGCAACATTCATATTAACAATTACTTTAATTCTTCAGGACCTATCTTAAAATATGAATTTGAAATTAACCTTGCGCTTTAAAATTAATACCCGGATGCAACTCAAGGCAATTAGGAATGGTAATACTAAGTATAAAATAATTTAATATTCTATTCCCTTATTAGTGGTAAATTGCTAGAAACAATATTGAGACTAAATCTTATAAATTTTGTAACAAAGAAACAAAAATACTAGGTAAGCAAATATCAAGACTGTTAGTATTATAATAAGTCTTTATAAGCGTATAATAATAAACTTATTTGAATAAAAGACTCTCTTAATCTCACTCTCCCTAGCATAAAAGCTTATTTGTTTATGTGTTTTTCTCACAGTACTTTCTTTTTTATTTTGCCTCAAATTTTTCCTTTTTTTTCATTTTTTGATTTTTATCCTTAATTTTGAGCTCTCTCTCCTTTTTATCACTCTTCTCTTAACTCAAAATTATCCTCGTATACTTGTTTAAGTATTAATGGTACAAGTGAAAAAAGAATACCTATTTGTCCCTTTTTTATGACCCTTCTATCAAAATTCCTAAGGTCTCCCTAAGAGAATATAACCAACATGCATATGCACTACATCATACAACACCTTATCACATTATCTTCCAATTAAGAATGAAACCAACCCTTGTTTATTGATCTTCATTTAGACATAAAGCTTATATGGTAGAGGATGTTTTTTTTTTATGAAAAGGGAAAAAGTACATCATACATTAATAAGACGGGGGAAACTACGTCCCGAGTAATCTTCTAACAAAAGATTTTGGCATCCTAAGGGAGGAACATCAAAATAAGTGATCCCAACGTCGCTAGGACAGGCCTGGGTAGCAAACCAATCCGCACATCTGTTGCTCTCTCGGTGCACATGCCAATGAACAACAGCCCAGTTTCTG
Source organism: Erythroxylum divaricatum (assembly GCA_025434745.1). NCBI lineage: Eukaryota > Viridiplantae > Streptophyta > Magnoliopsida > Malpighiales > Erythroxylaceae > Erythroxylum > Erythroxylum divaricatum. Next base: position 30,702,500 of record JANTPM010000007.1, read on the forward strand.
ATAAGAAGCTCGAGGATACCCATGACGAGAGGGTTGTCGGACTGAGAACGTGACGTCACAGAGGAAAGAAGTTGATGCACGACCATCGAGTCCACTTACAGCTCTATCCGACAGAAGCCCAAACGCCGAGCCAGGGTGAGTCCTGTGTAGACTGCCCAAAGCTCTGCTGCCTGCGGGGAGCACCATCCTATGAACTGAGAGAAGCCACCAAGCCAAATACCGTCACTATCTCAAAGTATCCCGCCAGCTGAAGCCGTGAACAGTGCGCTATTGCTAGCCCCATCAGTGTTCAGCTTGATCCACCCTTCTTGGGGCCTGCGCCAACCGATCCAGTGCTCCTGGCGAGGGCTGGTGCCGATAATGCCCCGTCTCTGTATCCCAAAGGCCTGCTGGACCTGATCTGCAAAAGACAAGATACAACAAGAAGGTGAGAGAGGTCTGACAAAATCAGAGACAAAAAGAGCCTTGTTCCTCCATTGCCAGAGGAACCAACAGGTCAAGCCAAAAAGAAGTGTCCAATCCCGGCCCTGAACACGACGATGCTGAAGGAGGTTGGTGTGCAGCCATTCCCTGGCTGGAAGAGTAAATGAAGACGAGGTGGCAATGTCCGGCTGTAACGAGGCCCAAACTCGCCGCGCCTGGGGACAGTCCCGCACCACATGAAGAGAGGTTTCATCTTGGTAGCACTGTGGGCATGTGCCGTCAGCTGTAAGATGCCTGCGTACCCTCTGCTGATTACTAAGCAATCGGTCCTTGGCTAAGAGCCATAAGAAAGAGCGCACGCGCTGGGGACCCGGCCAGTGCCAAACGGCCTTCCACAGGCCCGATGGACCGACAGGCGGGTAGCCCCTCAGCAGGGCATAGGCCGAAGCGACAGAAAAAAGCCCATGATCGGAGGCTCCCCAGACCACCCTATCAGGGCCCAGAATCGGGGAGGGAGGAAACGTGCCGGTGATAGCCCTACAGATCGAAGGCGGAAGAAAACCCTGTATGGCCGCCAAATTCCACTGTCCCGTGGAGTCCGCAAAATGGCTGACCCGATAGCTAATAATGGGATCCGGTATGGCCTGGGTCGAGTGCGAAATAAGTGGGCCCACTCCCGGGACCCACGAGTCGTACCAGAAACGAGACATCAGACCATTCCCTATACGCCATTGTAATCCTTGAATGACTACGTGCCAAGTCGCTCGGATACTTCGCCATACCATCGAGCCCCCGACAGGAGGAAGGTAGGGGGGAGGGTTGTGAGCGTCAAACGCATATTTGCCCGAGAGCACCCGAACCCATAAGGCTGAGGGGTTGTGGATCAAGGCCCAACCTAGTTTGGCCAGAAACACATCGTTCATATCCCGGATCCGGCGGATTCCCAACCCCCTAGGTGTTTGGGCTGACAAACCTCATCCCAGCTAACCAAAGGTATCTTCCGGCTGCCATGGCCCGAACCCCACAAAAATTGCCTCAGAGCTTGTTCCAAGTCGTCACACAACCCTCGAGGTAACCGAACAGTCTGCATTGTGTAACTCGGAATAGTCGAAAGGACCGACTGGACCAATGTGACCCAACCAGCGAATGACAACGTGGAAAGGGCCCATCCCGAAAGACGGTTATGGACCGCGTCCAGGATGTGCTGATAGGTATGCCTCCCGACCTGCTTGTGAAGAAGGGGAACCCCCAGGTAGCGACCGAGATCGGTCGTCCGAGTAAAACGGAGAGCACGGCTTAAAACCCTAGCGGACTGGGAAGGGACATTCTTGGAGAAGTAGCATCGTGATTTGGCCTGGCTCACGCATTGTCCCGACACTCGGCAGAAAGAGTCCAAGACGTCTCGAATCACGTGCACTTGGCCGAGAGACGCCTCGACGAAAAGGATGAGATCGTCAGCAAAGAATAAATGCGAGAGGGGGGGCCCGTGTCTACTCAAACGAATAGGAATCCAGCGACCAGAAGTGACCTCCTGAGAAATAGCATGGCCCAGTTGTTCCATGCACAACACAAACAGGTAGGGGGAAATAGGATCACCTTGACGCAGTCTACGCGAAGGCCGAAACTCCTCACTCAGCTCTCCGTGCCAAGTTACCTGATAGGACACCGTAACAAGGCATTTCATGATGAGCGATACCAGCGAGACTGGAATGCCAATGTCCATCAGGGTGTCCTGGATGAAATCCCACTCGAGACGATCATAAGCTTTTTCAAGGTCCACTTTAATAGCCATAAGCCCGGTCCTCCCCGTTTTGCGGTGCATAGTGTGAATCACTTATTGAGTGATGATAATATTGTCTGTAATCTGCCGGCCCGGCACAAAACTGCACTGGGTCGGCTGAACAAGCGTACCAAGGAAGGGTTTTAGACGATTAACTATGACCTTGGAAAGGGCTTTGTATATCACATTGCAGAGAGCGATGGGCCGAAACTGGGAGATAGATGTGGGTGAGGGGGTCTTAGGAATAAGAACTAAGAGGGTATGATTAAGAACCGACTCCCACACCTCATTCCGAAAGATCTGCTGAAGAAAGTGTGTAAGGGAAGAGCCGACTGTGTCCCACTGGGATTGGTAGAAAAGGCCTGTGAATCCATCCGAACCAGGGGCTTTGTTAGGGTGTATGGAAAAGAAAGCCGTCCGGACCTCATCAGACCCGAGAGGACGGGTAAAGTCCTCAATCATATGCAGCGGAGGGGGAGGAAAGTGGCCACGGGAAAACCCCGGCAGAGAGGACCGACCTACAGAGCTGAAGAGAGCCTGTAAATGTCGTTGGGCCATACGCCGGAGCTCCGCTGAATCGGTAACTTCAGTGTCGTTGCCATCAGAAAGAGCATGGATGTGAAGCTGACGACGCCGAGTCCGAGTGAGTGCGTGGTAATACTGAGTATTCCGGTCGCCCTGACCGAGCCACTGACTCCTGGACTTCTGGTGCCAGAACAGTTCTTCCTGATAAAGAACGTATTCCAATTCGTTCCTTAAGTAAAGCTTGAGCTCGAGAAGAGGGGGGAAGGATTGGCCTCCACCTGCCTTTGAATGCCCTCGAGCCGAGCCATAAGACGATTCTTCCGACGGAATATATTTCCAAACTCTGTGGTATTCCAGAGGTGGATCTTATCCGCGAAACGTTGAATCGCCCCACTGAAATCTGAGGATTCAGGAGGCCAGTTATCGGCTACAACCCTGGGGAAATCATCGTGAGTGAGCCACGCCGCTTGAAAGCGGAAAGGACGGCGCGGAGGGGTGGGGGGGACAGGAGGTAGAAACCGAATAAAGAGAGGACGATGATCCGACTTGAGAAAAGGCAGATGTTGTACCCTAGTAGTCGGATACGCCAAGAGCCAATCCGGAGAGCCAAAAGCCCGATCTAGTCGTTCCTGGAGTTGTCCCCGCTTCCACGTAAAGCGCGGTCCAGAGTAGCCTAGATCCTGAAGGTGGCACTGGTGCATACACTCTCGAAATAAGGGACTGAGGCGAGTGCGGGGACCCGATCCCCCACGTCGGTCCGCACCCTCAAGCTTAGAATTAAAGTCCCCCCCAACAGCCAGGGGACAGTGACTCGCTGAGCAAGATACGCCAGGTAAGACCAAAGATACCGTTAAAGAGAGGGGTTAGGGCTCGCGTAGATAGCAGTAAACTCAAACACCTGCTGATCCCAGTGAACCCGAGTATGAATGAATTGGCGGTGAGCGAGGCAAACGCAGACGCCAATAGTATCCTGCCAAAGAAGCCAGATCCCTCCAGAAAAGCCCGTAGCTTCAATCTTGAAGGAATTGCTAAATCCCAAGGACCGAATGACCCGCTGGGCCCGATCGCCACTAATCCGCGGCTCCACTAACACCATCAACCGGGGCTTTTGGATCCGAATGAAGTTCTTGAGAATAGGCTTGAAGGTCCGACCTCCAGCCCCTTGACAATTCCAGATAAAAATCATCAAAACGACAGAAGACAGAACGGGAACTAACTCGCGCCGGGATGACCCGGTGCAACGGGCCCAGTCTGCTCTGGGCTATCCATAGTGGCAGGTGAAGGAATAGGATCCTCCATCGGTAAATCAGAAGAGGCGGGCACGACCCCATTCCCCTGAGGAGCGGAAGAGGGGTCGGGGGCCCGAGCGTCCGGCTCCTCAGAGGTCATGTCCATAGGACCGGGGGGGTCCGAGGGGACCCCGACCTGTTCCCCGACTAGAAAGCCCGCGTGGGTGTTCGCGGGGAAGGACAGATCCAGGGAGACCAGGGCCTCGTGTGACGGTAAAGACATCGCCACATGTCCCGACATAAGAGCTGAGGTTGATGGGTCCAAAGGCCTGGGCTGCAGATGGGGCGGGCCAGACGGACTGGGTTCCACCAGAGAAGGGGCTACAGGATTGGGCTGGAAACTTGGGCTGGGGGGTAGGGGAAGGCCCATAGGGCTGCTCAGCTGGGGAGAGGGGGCTTGGCTGCTGGTGGGCCCAGGGAGGAAGATGAGCCTAGCCCAAGGCCCAATTGCACAGGCGACGACGTCGTCCCCTTGAGCGGCGCTTTACTCCCCGAATCGTGTATCTTCTTACGCCTATGAAGAGACGAGTCGCGTGAGGACGAGGCAGCTAGGGCTTTTTTAGGGCGGGCGGTAGAGCCAGGCGAGGCGTAGCCGTCTGTAGGCCTAGGATAGGCGACCGTTAGGGGACTAGCCGTTGGGCCTCCTGGCGTCGCGTCCTTAGCAAGCGCCGCAAATCGGGATCCGCCGGAGCCTGCGACCAACGCAGGGATGGTGGACTCTGGTCTAGTGTCTGCGGGAGGAGGTGGAGGCCTTCGTGGCCGGCGCGCTACCTGCATCCAGGGCCCAAACTCAGAGGGAGGGGGGGTACCTAATGAAGATTCACTGCGGGAAGGGCTGGAAGCAGGGGGGAGGGAATCCGCCTGTGGCGGTGCTTGCCCAGACGGGATCGTGGGTCTCGAAGGGCAAGCTTCCTGCCCATGACCTATCCGGCCACAGAGGAGACAGATCGGAGGGAGCCCCTCATACGCGATCTGTATGGACTCCCCATCAAGTACCACCATCGATCTGAGGGGAGCACTGAGATCTAGGGTTACAGCCACGCGAGCGAAGCGTCCCCTACAGGTCTGCTGGGTAGTTTCGTCAATCTTCACCGTCTTCCCAACTAAGTTTCCGGGGGCAGAGAGGATAGAGGGATGATATTTGGCAATGGAGAGGCCCAGAAATCGGACCCAGGTGACGACGTGCGTAACTCTTCCGGAGGAGGGTCGAAAATCCGGGGACCAGGGCTGGACGGAGAGCACATGCCCGGCGATAACCCACGGGCCCTGGGTTAAGGTATGTACGTAGTCCCTCTCTTCTTTGAAATTGACCAGATAAAAGTCATTTTCCAAATCGATGATCTTCAGAGGACCCGTCGGTTGCCACAGGCGTAGGAGCCGATCCCGGAGTAAGTGGAATCCTATGCGGCGGCCCAGAAGTTTAACAACAATGGCTTGAGCCCAGACATTATCCAACTTTGTGCGGAATGTGGATGACAGATTGATACTGCATCTGGTTGGTTCCTGGTGCAGGGTGATGTCGCCCTCCTCCAAGTCAATAGGCGGGTCTTCAGGCTAGGGAAGGTCGTTAACTGGGTTAGCCGGGTTGGAAATACCCGACACGGCAACTCTATAATTGAGTGGCGAGGGGTGTACTGGGTGGTCAGCTTTAGGCATGGCAACCTCAGTATCCCGTAAGCGGACCTTTTTGGCGGTATGAGATGTTGAGGCCATGAAATGGCGCGAAGAAGCCAGGCCGGAACGGCCCTAAGGACGGTGATGATGGCAGAACGGCCGCGGTTTGGAGACGGTGACAGGACGGTAAATATTGCCAAGTTACTGTGATGGGGATGTTACTGTAGTAATTCACTGTAGCTGTTGAGAGCATTCAGAGATACAAATCATGTTAATTAAACAAGTTACTGTAGTAAAAACGTGTGATTTTTAATTGGATTTGTGATATGTGAATGATTTGATTGGAACTGAATGATATTTATCTGGTTTTGTTTTAATTGAATTGAAGACACGTTTTTTGTTTATCTGGTTTGGTGGGATTTGTGAATGGTTTAATTGGAATTAAATGATATTTATCTGGTTTTGGTTTAATTGAATTGAAGGCATGTTGAGAAATTATCTCATTTATTTGGATTTGTAGTTTCATGATTCTAAAATTGATTAGTTAAGCTAATTTTTAGAGTTTAAAAAATTAAGCTAATTAACTAACAATAGTTATAGACGATTGATAATAATTATACTATCCTAATTTTTATATGCCTAAATTTCATCATTCCAAATGGCCAATTACAGTGTTGAATACTTTGCATGTATAAACTATATATTATAACATGACAACGAACTATTTTGTAACTTATAAAAAAATTAAAAACTATTTTATAAAATTTATAAATTATCTGAAATAGTACTAGATATTAACCGGTATCGATATAGTACTATACTATAACCTAATTCGATATCAAAACCCGTATGATATTCATAACATCTATCCTTTTAGATGTAATTGTCAACTGCACTTTCTTTATATAGAAAGTAATAGTTATCTTTATTCAATTTTAGGTGTACATCTTTCCTATCAAGTGAATTTTAGGCTTCTAAATATTTTGTCCCATTTTGTGTTAAGATAGTTTTTTTCCTAAAATGTTCAACGTACTATTTTCATCTCGTTTAATTTAAGAAAGAATTGGCATTAAAAAAATGAGAATAAGCATAAGAATCGAAATAAAGATATAATTACTAATTATGCGTGTTTGGTATACAATTATTAAAAATGAAATTATGAAAGTTAATAGTTATACCAACGTTTAATATCAAATATTAAGAATAGAAATGAGAATCCTTGACTTATGTTTGATTATTATATGATTGATTTTGTAAATAAATAATTAAAAATTTTATAAAATTATTAATTAATATTTTTGTATTTAATAAATAAATAACTAAAATTATTTTTAATGATTCAATAAATTATTAATTTTTAAATAATTATGTATAATTTTTCTTATAAGAATACAATTAAAAAATTATAATAAACTCATTTTATGATACAAAAGAATTAAATAAAGAGTTTCAGATGAGACGAAACATAAAAAAAGAAAAAATTATTTTGAATTAATAAGACAGAATATTCAATTTTTTTGTCAACAATTTTTTAATTGTTATTTCTAATTGATTCATCGCGAGAGATGGCTTAAAACCAATAGTTTATTATTTAATGTATTTTTATATTCTAAGACGAATCATTAAAAAAAAGAAAAAATTATTTTGAATTAATAAGACAGAATATTCAAATTTTTTGTCAACAATTTTTTAATTGTTATTTCTAATTGATTCATCGCGAGAGATGACTTAAAACCAATAGTTTATTATTTAATGTATTTTTATTTTTTAAGATGAATCATTAGAAAAAAAGAAAAAACTATTTTGAATTAATATGACAGAATTTTTAAATTTTTTGTTAACGATTTTTTATTTGTTATTTCTAATTTCTAACATCCACTTGTACTCGCACATAATTAAGATTAAAATTTTATAATTATTAAAATTTTATTTAAAATTTATCAATTATTATCTTATTCATTAGTAACAATAAGGAATGTAAGCTACCCACGCCTTGATACATAGTTATCAAACGTAGCTTTGGGCTATGGTTACTTATGGAAATGTGGTAAAGGGACAACATTATCAAAAATCTACGAGCTCGAGCCTTATCCATTGCATAAAAATAGAATTACGGTTGGCTTTGATAAGGCTTATCCATTGCACAAAATCAGAATCTACTGTTTCCTGTACAACCCATGACCTATCAGTAGATTCTGAAGAGAAGACAAAAACGTTGACACATGTTTAAATGAAATGAAACTGTTTCCTACTTTCCTGTATTGGTCCTGGAACTAGTTATTACAACAACCTTACGTGTGATAAGTTTCAATCATTAGTTACCTGTCCCTGTCATGGTTGTCCAATTTCTGTCCTTCTCTTCCTATAAAAGTTCATTTCCATTTCCCACGTAGCCACCAAGAGTTTCAGGTCTCTTTGCTGCATAATTCTCTGTATTTCACTACTTCTGTGCTTGAAGGTGTTTGTTTCTGTGACAGTATTTTATATAATGGCACCTGAAAGCAGTGATGCCTTGCAACTTACTGTTAAACAGGAAAAACCAACTCTTGTTCCTCCTGCAGAGGACACAGAAAAGGGTCATTACTTCCTCTCAAACCTTGACCAAAACATTGCAGTGATAGTACGAACAATTTACTGCTTCAAGTCTGATGAGAAAGGAAATGACAGTGCTGTTGAAGTTATTAAGAATGCCTTGTCGAAAGTTCTTGTTAATTACTACCCACTTGCAGGTCGATTAACGGTTAGCTCAGAAGGGAAGCTTATAGTGGATTGCACAGGAGATGGAGCAGTGTTTGTGGAAGCTGAAGCCAATTGTACAGTAGATGAGTTAGGAGACTTATCAAAGCCTGATCCTGACACACTTGGAAAGTTGGTTTATGACATCCCTGGTGCTCAGAACATATTACAGATTCCTCCTTTGGTTGCTCAGGTTTGTGAATTTTGTGACACTATGTTTCTTAATTAAATGTATTCAGGGTGATGACTTGGGCTATACACTTTCTATGCTTCTTAAATATATTCATCCATTTCTTATAGTGGAGGAATTTATATAGTTTGCAGGGCCCGAAACTTAAAATTATCAGGGATTACATCAGCTTTCGATCTTGCTTCACAGGTTACGAAGTTCAAATCCGGAGGATTTGTTCTTGGTTTGCGTATGAACCACTGCATGTTTGATGGAATAGGAGCAATGGAATTTGTGAACTCCTGGGCCGAAACTGCCAGGGGTTTGCCATTGACAGTGCCTCCATTTCTGGATAGAAGCTTACTCAAAGCCCGTAACCCACCTAAGATAGATTTCCCACATCATGAGTTCGCTGAGATTGAGGACATATCAGAAACTAGTAAGCTTTATGAGGAGGAGGAAATGCAGTACAGATCCTTCTGTTTTGATCCTGACAAGATTGAACAGCTTAAGAAAAAAGCCATGGAAGATGGAGTTCTAGACAAGTTTACAACATTTGAAACTCTGTCAGGTTTTGTGTGGAGAGCTCGTTGTCAGGCACTAAGAATGCTACCTGATCAACAGACAAAACTAATGTTTGCTGTAGACGGAAGGGCTAAATTTGTGCCACCGTTACCTGAAGGTTACTGTGGTAATGGTATTGTTCTTGCAAACTGTGTGCGTAAAGCAGGAGACATAGTAGATAGTCCATTGTCCTTCGCAGTACGGCTAGTTCATGATGCAGTTCAAATGGTTACTGATAGTTACATGAGATCAGCCATTGATTATTTTGAAGTTACAAGAGCTAGACCTTCTTTGGCTGCAACTCTTTTGATCACAACTTGGTCCAAGTTATCTTTCCACATTACAGACTTTGGGTGGGGGGAACCTATTTCATCAGGACCTGTGGGTTTGCCTGAGAAGGAAGTAGCTCTCTTCCTTTCTCACGGTAAAGATAGAAGAACCATAAATTTGCTTTTGGGTTTGCCTGCTTCTGCTATGGCAATATTTGAAGGATTGATGCTGCAGATTTGAACCCAGTAAAAAACATTCATGAATTGTTAGTTTACTCCTGATTACTGCAGTGGATTATGCATATCCTATTGCAAAAAGGAGTGGCAGACATGAAATGTCTCCTAGAATCTTTGTTTCTTCGTGTTTTCTGGTTAAGTACTTAAAAATTCAGTAATCTTATTGTTCAACTCTCGAATAAAACAACCCTAATATTCTCTATCAAATGTTAGTTTGCTGATGCGACTGTAGTTGCGATACATTATGAATGATGGTTCAGTCCTGTCCGGACCGTGATCATAATATTACAGCTATAATTGT
>JANTPM010000007.1:30755154-30813430 GCA_025434745.1 Erythroxylum divaricatum
TATTATTATTATTATTATTATTATTATTATTATTATTATTATTATTATTGTTATTATTATTATTATTATTATTATTACTACTACTACTACTGTTTGAATTGCTTTTTACGTATTTATTTCGTGCTAGTTCACTAAATTTTTATGCGTGACAGTTCTTTAATTATTACTTCTGTTATTCTGCTCATTTTGTTACCTGTTACATCCAGTATCTCTACTATGTAGGTGTAAGGTTGCGTATTATAAGATCTCCCCAACTCCTGCCTCACTGCGGGACTTCAGACTGGGTGTGATGATGATGACTCAATAATACGCAGCTTGACCCTTAACTAGGAGAGAGGTTGTTTGACAAATTCTTACAGATACAAAAATAAATCAACTTTAAAGCTAAGTCCGGTTGATTGCATCGATAAATGACGACAATGTAATTATTTTGTGGATTTCAAGTTACATAAGAGTCGATAAAGGTAAATGAGTCCTTGATGTTTAGATTCTCAAGAAGGGTCCTTGCAAAATTGAAGGCACCAATTGAAACAGTGACAGTTCTTCCCTCAGGTGTAGGGTTTTTCACACCCTCTTGTAACAACATGTCCTCGATAACTAAACTTATAGACAATACAGTGAATGAGTCACCAGATTTAGTATGAAAGATAAGTTCTCCAGATGAATTGCCAGTACGAAACAGTTTACTTAAAACACAATTAGTATAGAACTTAGGTATTGTTAGATTAGTAAATCGTTAAATGAACCAAAATTGAAGTGACATGCATACATGAATGACGAGATGAAGTATGTGGAATTGACATATTTTTTAAAACAATCCATTTTCCTAATCCTTACGGACCGTTGTGACATCACTCCCACCTCCATAGGCATACATGTCATTTTCGAGATGAAGCTTAAAATAACATGTAGTATATACCATCAAATGTAGATATATATATATAATAGCTTCATGAAAGGAAATGAGATGTACATAATAAGGAAAGTAACGTTGTTCAGATGATACTAAACACTTTGAAGCAGAAGATCGGCTATGGAAGGCAAATGATGATTAGTGTATGAAATGGAGATTTTTCTGCATTGATTATTTTTTTAGTAGAGACAATTTTGCCACATTCCTCTCAACGGAATGAATTAGGGTCATTCGGAACTAGTCCTCATATGAACATTTCTTGATTAATAATGTTAAGAGGCATATTCTGCAAATGTCGATTTAGAATAAAATGATGATATGTTCAACTCTAATTTCGATAGTAAGTGGTAAGTAGTTAAGTTTAGCTCTTATACATCTTCAATGTGTCTACTGATATGAAAGTTACTCTTACTAAAATTTCAGAAATATATTGTGTAGTTTGTATCACATGCAAAATTTATAATTTAAAATATAATAGGCATGACTATGTTCTTGATGTACAGAAACATAGTATTATCTATATTGGGCTATATTACTATTAATGGAAATGAATTAAAGTAAAATACTCTTGAAGACCTTTCATTAAATAGTTACGAAGCTTTAATGAGAGAAGCGTTAAAGGTCATTGAGAAGAAGCCAACCTATATGCAAATAACAAAGACAAATAGTAAATCATCTTCGAAACACAACCACAAACACAACTTATACATCAAATGCATAATTAAGAACTCACAAGTTAAACTTAGCACAACTTTGTTAATGAAAATAATACAAAAGAACAATACTGATTCGGTTAATAATACTTCTTCAATAGTGATGACCACAATACATAATCCAAACAGAATAGAGGATTTTGAGAAATGTTGATGGCTTGAACGAGAATGGAGTAGCCTTTTAGTGCAATTGTCATTGGAAATCTAATACAAAACGACGTCGTTTTTCTTGTTTAGGTAAACTATGTCGTTTCTTATTTACTGTAGTTGTTTGGAAGTGGTGTTAATTAATTTGATACGATCTATTATATTTGGTCGACAAACATCATATGTAGCGACTAATACATAGTTCGTCGCCAAAGTCCGCGGGTTCATAAATAATTTTTTATAAATTTATATTCCTTTTCCAAAGAAAACATAATTTGAATTAAAAATCAAATTATTCAATCGAAAACTATTTTGAATTAATTTGTTAACCCTTCAAATAAATTATAGTTAACTTACTATTTTCAGAAAATTATATTATTTAATTATATGAAATTTGAAAAACTAATTTTTTAAAATTTAACAAGACATTCTAATATAATTAAAAAACTATTTCTAACACATCTTTAGAAATTACTATTTTGTAATATAATAGTCTATTTTCTGATATTAAAAGAAACCCACTTTTTAAATTAACTAAAACACTTAAATAATTAACAAAGTAATTTAGATAATTTATTTATATGTTAATTTGTTAATTATTTAGAGAGTAAATAATTTGCTTGGGTTTTGGCAGCAATGTGGATATTTGGTAGCAAATGGTCAGCTATTTGCGACTAAGTGTGGAAGCTACTTGCCAGAATCGATGTTTTGTGATTCATATGTCTTCATCCCAAAAATTGTTTTAGGCAAAGATGTAAAAATTTGGTAGCAAGTTGTTTACCATTTGCGACTAAGTATGGTGGTTAGTCATAGAAATAGTCTTCTGTGACTAAACTGAATTCGTCACAAAAACTTGAGGGTATTTAATTTAAATGTATCTTTTTATGCAAATAAAAAGCTTAATGGTAGATTAAGGGCTACAGGGTATATGTTGTCATGTTAATGACGAGTTTAGTAAAAATGAAACATACAATTTTTAAAAAATTGCCCAATTTTATTTTGTTTATCCACCAAATTAAAAAAAATATTAGCAATCTCCAAAAATGAAACAAATCAAGAACAATTGCATATATAAGTGTAAAAGACAATTTTTATTTTGTTATTTGTAATAGGAGTACCTCATACAAAGACTTAATCAATTAAAAAAATTAAGAATGTAAAGAAAATGCTTTAATTAGGGAGTAGGCCAAGATTAAACTAAAGAACCGGGTTCCTACCGAATTCCCCACTTTTATTGTTTGTATTGTTTGAAATGTTATGTTCATAATTGCCTTATGTTGTTAATGCTTTACTTATGTTAATTTACAATGACTAAATGCATATTTTTAATGTTTCACTTATGTTTTTGCGGAATGTTATACCGAAGGTTTAGTATTTGACTATTGATCTCCTAATCTTCATATGGAATATTGAAGTTTGAGTTAAGATTATGCATTATGTTCATATTTCGTTTTGCACAGGTTCAATATAATGGCACCTAGTAAAAATAATGAAAAGAGGGTGGTAACGGCAGAACAAGTTCCTCCCACACAACAACCAACTCAATCCGACCATTTAATAACCAACAATTGCATCATTGAATGAATACAGTCAACAACAACCTTTACCAACATCGTCTGTTAATGCTTAGGGATCTTCAGGTCTGTTATTATTAACCAAACATATTTATATTAATGTTGAAATTACTCATTACATGTTTAGTGTGTTTTCTTATTATGGTTTTTTTGATTTCAAGTTCCAATACTGGCATTAGAAAACGAGGTAGAGGTATCACAAAAGGAGCTGAGTTGCAACGGCTGAATGTTGTAATGAACAGCAAGTTGTTTGTGACCATTGACCTAACACAACGTCACCTTCTGGACAAGATCCAATCTGTAAAATTGTCCAATGAATTGGGTGTCATTTTGAGGAATTAATTGCCTTGCCTTCAGTATGCCAGGCAGTTGAAGGAAGACAACTTACTCCAAAATGCTTTGGACAAAGTTTTAGTAATATTTCAATTCATTTGATTATATGTATTGCAATGTTACTTATCAAAATCAGTAACTTAACTTATATATGTTCTTCACAAATGAAGTTCAATATCGTTGATGTCGACAACCTTGAGATTTCAAACTGTGTTAGTTCACTGTTGAAACAAAGAGCAAAGGATCATCGATATAGACTTCATAAATATTACCAATCTTTCCCTTCCAATGAAGAGGCAAGGAGACACATTCTAGAATGAGTATCTCTAGTAAATTGGAGTGAAATGTGTGATTATTGAGCCTTGGTGAAGGTTCAGGTTTTTTTTCCTCTTCATATTTCCTTTCATTAATTTTGTTTATACATTTCATGACTACTTTTAATTTAGGAAAAGTGTGAGAAAGCCAAGGTGAACAGAGCAAAAATGAAGATTCCTCATAACACCGGCTCCAAATCATTTGTTATAATCCGATAAGAATTCGTAAGTGTAACATTTTCAACTTATTATATTTCTTAATACAATAAATTCTATTGTCTTTTAATTTTTTAAATTAATATAATAGATTCAAACTCAACTCCAAGGACAAGAGTGTGATAGGATCAAACTCTACGAGATAATATACTACAAGAAAGGTGAAGGCTGGACGTCTGAAGAGGCACAAAGTAATTATGTAAGTACGAACAAACTAATATTACAGTTTATTTTTCTATGTAATATTAAGTAATATTTTTTTAGTTAACTCAATTTTGTACTTTAAATTGTAGAATAAGATGCAGGAGTTGTTGTAGACATCATTGTCTGAGGAGAATCAACCCCATGTCGATGACATTTGCAACAGTGTCCTTAGTATAAGATCGGGGTATATCAAAGGTCATGAGTATGACCCTAAGCTTGTTGGTGCATCTTTGTCATGACCAGCATATGTCACGGTGCTTCAAGAGGAGAACCAAGTACTGAAGACTAAGTTACAATGTACAAAAGAGAAGTTAGATTGTTATGTAAAAGAAGTGAACAAACTTAAAAAGATGGTTAAAGAATTACTTGGCTCAAACTATGTCAATAGTAGTGATGACGATGAGGAGTCTTAGTTTGTATATGACCTGTAATTATTTTTGTAATAAAATGCATTCAATTTTTAATGATTATTTTATTTCAGTTTATTATTATTTAAAAAATATTTCACCAACATTAATTATAAAATGTAACTAATTTATATTTCAAAATGTCTTAAAAATTGTAATAAATTAAATTAAAATTGCTTTTAACAATTATAATAAAATTTAAATTGAAAATAAAATTTTGTCAATAAAAAGTATTAGCTACCAAAACAAAATCGTCACAAAATATTATTACTTACATTTACAAAGCGTCTCTAAAAACATTTACCTACAACAAGAAATTAGTAGCTAAAACTATTATGCTACAAAAACATAATCGTCACTAAAAAGTATTAGCTATCAAAACAAAATCGTCACAAAATATTGTTACTTACGTTTACAAGAACATCTCTAAAAACATTTACCTACAATAAACAATTAGTGGCTGTTACAAAAAAAATTGTTAGTACAAAAAATTACCTATTACTACAGCTTAGTAGATAAAAACCTTTATCTATGAAACATATACATCACAAAATAATGTGTATTACGTTTTTTACTCTCGTTGGTTATATGTTTTACCGATAAAATTATTGTATATCCAAAACTTTTTTTGTAACGATTTAAAAAAATGTCGCAAATATTGTTTCGCTATCGAGATTCAATGAATATTAGGGTGACGATTGTTTTTCTTCGCAAATTAATATTTGTGACGATTTTTTAATATTTAGTGAAGTTTGGGTTCATCCCCGATAACATTATCTGATGCAGTGAGGTCTGATCTTCCGTAATTAGCAATGCATGCAGACGTAGTCAAAGGGTATTGATGCTAGCAATGGGTCCCTCTTCATGGAGGGAGTCATATTTGACTCAAATATTGCGACACCAATTTTGGTGTCGTATTATTTGAAAGATATGTAAGAAGACAGTTATCTTACGTAGTGAAATGCCTATATAAGGTATTCTCTGTTTCAAAAAGAAACACAAAAAAGCAGAGAGAAAAATTAGAGCTTTTTTTGTTTTGAAATTAGAAAATATATTCCTAAAAGATTGGTGAGTGACAAAATAATGAGGTCAGTATTTTTAAGTTGGGAAAACACCTTGTGAGTCACTATTTTGAATTTATCTCTATATACCAACTATTTGTAATAGTAGAAAAAATATTTTGAATTTTATCCATAGATATAGCCTAAAGTTAAAGATAAATTACGTTAAAAATTTTATATCCATTTTACTTATTTTATTTTTTTCCTTTTTACAAAATTAGTCTGCTGCGTTCAACAATTGAGAGATGGGTCGGCACTCCTCCTAATGTGAAAAAGATATGCAGCAATGAACCACCTCTCAAAGTCCTCTCGCTCTGACGTCCACGGACACTGGGAAATGACCCTTATCCCCTGAGTGCATGCGATGCAGGGATTGCCTCATCATCACTTTGTTTTAGCCTCACGGTGGGGCTGCATTTGTTCGCAACCTCCCGGCACTTTGAGCGCTCAAAAGACAGCTACAGTGCAAGGATTTTATTTCAAAACGTCCCCAACATCAGTCCAACACACGTGTGCCCGCTCTTTATATCCGTTAACTAGATGCTAAATGCCAACCACATTCACTATGCTTGGCCTCAGTCCATTCCTACTTTAGACATTGATTGAAACACTCCAACTTATCATCCCATCAAAGCGTGTGCCTGTGCGCGCGCACGCAGCAGCATTACTTCTGAAAACTGTCTAATCACACACACCATGCAAAAAAGGGGCGACTATCTTTCTAGCTTACATGCTTTAGAGGATGAACAACACTGGAAAACGAAAGGGTTGGCCGTTTTCTTCAGTTTCGTCTTCTTCCTTGTTTGATGAAAGGATGAGGTTGCAGATGTAAGCTGAGGATAAAGAGCAAAGACTTGTAACTGTGAATGTAGTTGAAACCTCGTGAGGAATGGCTACTTTTAGGACATATGAATCCCATGCTGTCTATATAGGCGACACGTTTTCAAAAGCCTTTGTCCTATTTGCATCAGCCAATTGGGAGGTGGGCTAGGCTTAGATTCTAATGGTCACGTTTGGTAGTCCCAAAGCAGAAAGAAAGGGAGAGCATTTTGAGGACAGGGGAGGATATGCATGCCTACTACACAAAATCTCCAAAGTTCCTAACATTTATACAACCAAATCACTCATTAATTAAAATTGCTGGCTTTTCCAACTGTTGCCTACACTTGAAAGTTTGCTGGCGGTGGTTAAGGCCACATGTTGAACATAAATGCAAGAGACAAAGGCGCTAATACACACACTTCTCTCCGACTCTGTTTCAACAGTTCTATGTCTCCTTGGGTTGCTCTCACTGTCCCCCTTAGCTTGTTGTTTATGTTTTTGGGTTAATGGATCTCCTCCTAACTTCCACTATTAGTATCCGTGGCTACTTCTTGGCCTCTTGCCTCTCTACCTATTGCTTTTGATAAAAAATTAAGTAAATAATAAAAAAACACAGGTGTGAAGGATGGGCGGCTGGTTCGAGCTGTGAATGTAGTCAGGACTTCCAACTCTCAATCACCTCAATAGTCGACCCTGTTTTATGACTCATCCTACGTACATAATTTTGCAGGTTACTACGTATTCTCATTCTCCAGAATTTATCAAACACATATCCCACTGCAAATGCATCTACACCCCTATAATTCTTTGCTTGATGTAGCGTTTACAGCTATCACTTCTCAATCTTTGCTCTAGTCATCAGTTCTTCTCAACTGATGAAAACTCATGAAAAGAAATCTTATTTCTCTGTATCTTCTTCCATTAAATGCTCATCTCTTTAATCTTATGAGAGCCTATCCAGACACTGTTAATTATGCAGTAAGAATCAGTTCCACGGTGCCTATTGGATATACTTGAAAATGACAATGCCCTGAATGATACTTTCAGAACTGATCTCAGCCGATCATCTTCTGAACTTGATCACTCGGTAAATCAATATCGTCATAACTAATCAGATTCCTACATGTTGATGGGTTTGACCCATGGCTTACTAGTCTGTCATAATTATGACAAGTGTTAATCAACTTTTGTCTTATATAGTTGTGACTGACTAATTCCTTCATACTGGCACTCAGAAAAGTCTCAAAAGGAAGAAGATAGTAGTCTGAAATTATAGACTTGTTTTCATATAAAGATGCACATAACAAACACGAAAACATTGAAAAAAAAGCATTGAAACTGTAAAACAGAATACTATGGAAAATTCTCCTTGCAAGCTGCACGCCAATATGTTAAAGATGATAGCTGTAATTTTATTAGCTATCCATAATTTTTCAAATGCCCTCCCAAAATGGTGTTTTCTGACTGAAAAATCTTCCCACCACCCTGGAATCCAAGAGTTTTAGGGCTTTCTCAGATTGAATGCACCTCGGTGTCTTGTATTGGTTGACAGAAGATCCATGAGAGACACACAAGTCCATGAGAGCATCGAACGTTCCATGTTCAACAACCCTGATCTCCAGTGGTCCAATAGATTTGTCCTTCTTCCTACACCTCCTGTAAACTGAATCCAAAGATTGCTCTATTGTGAAGCAACATTTCTCCATTATAACTGGATCAAGCTTTGTTACACCATTCCTACCCTTCCTAATGAGTTCCCAGAATAGGACATAGTGGCCTGGGATTAAGGAAGTGTCAGCAAAGCTGGTGTACTCAACCAACAGGAAGCCTAGGGGCTCAAGCAGGTTCTTTGCTAGTGTCACTGCCTTCAAGAGATCTTCTTCACTGGTTTTGTCAGTATCAATACTTAGAACAACATTTCGTCTTTGCACAAACCGAAACTGTGGGGCATTGTTGTAGAAGCCAGTCGCCATGAGAATGTCCCCAACCCTGTATCTGTAAAGGCCTAAAAATAAAAATATTGAAAATGTTAAATGAAGAGAGAAACCATTCACAGCGAACGGATATCAGGCTACGAAATCCTTGTTCCTGATGCATAAACATGGCTCAAACAACTACCAGATTCTCGGCAGAACAAATATTTACCTGTAAAAGTTGTGACGACAAGTTCATAATAGTACCCAAGTTTTACATCAGCAAGATCAACAGTTTCCATGCTTCTCTTCTCATCTTCTTCATCCCCACAATTCTGATCAGAAACGTCAGTCCCCTGGATATCTTGTAACTCTCTGTGGTCCTTTGAGACAGGTAGAAACTCGAAGTAGGCCATGTTTGGGACGATGGTGTAAGAGACATCAGAAGGCTTGCAAAGTGGCGTAAAATTGATACCAATGAAACATTCAGAAGAGCCATACATGACGGAGACCAGAGGGATCCCACCACAGTAGAATTCAAGCATCGGGATATACTGTGCCATAGAACCTGTAATAACAACGTCAATGTACTTTGTTTTAGGCCAAAGCTTTTTGATGATCCCTTCCCATGATGTGCTGCTACATTCATGCTCAATCAAATTGGCCAATTCAGCATTTGGACCAGTCAGAATCGAGGAGACAGCATTTCTGCAACCAAGGTCTGTAATCCAATCACTAATTCTACCTTCTTTTATATTTGAACATAATTCTCTCCAGTATTCCTCTAGGAATTTGATGGCCCGCAGGAAAGCAGAAGCGAAAATTGCACCAGCCCTTAAAACCTCATCACGCTGTAACAAACCACAGAGTAAATGACAGTACATGCTCTGCTTGCTGTCAGGACACAAGATGATCTCATCAGGACTTGTGTAGACATTATAACGATTAAAAGGCCGATGTGTGAAATGGCCGCTCTTAAAATAGCTCGTTAAGACAGGTCTTGCCTTCAACCCTGAGGTGGTGCTAAGTTCAGATTTGACGAACAAGAGCTGCATTGCTTTCCCCTGGTCCAAGCCATAGAAGTACCTGAAATAAGATTTACAAATTCGTTTTATTCACCTTAGTTTTCACTGTTACATTCATTCTATACAACTAGTTAGGAGTTAAGAACTAATCAAAGTGAGTGGAGTTACTTATTTATCACAGGTACGAGAAGGTTGTAGAAGAATGTTTTCCTGTCCAAGTCCTGAGCAGTTGAAGGCATCATCTTTGGTCGGCCTCCCGAAGTCCCGGAGCTGTGTACAGTATCAAATCAATGAAGTTGTGACTAATCTACACGCATAATCCACAGACGAAAATAAACTGATTCTACGTAGGAGCAACTATGTAAATCGTGCCTTGTGAGAAGTTCGGTAATGGGATGCGCACAAATGATGGAGGAAGGTTCTCCATCGGCAATTCGTTCGATGAAGGGCTTGATATCTTCGTAGTTTACAATAGGGACTCTGTTCTTGAAGTTCTCCTTATCAGAGTGACCATTAAGGAAGGCCATGAGATATTGTGTGTATGCATTTTTCTTAAGTATCTCCTCCAATACCTGTTCTTGAATTTGACGTGCATTAATGGTCAGGTCTTCCAAAAGCTTGAAGCCAGCTTCATTGTCATTAGGATCAAAGCTTGGCAGCATCTTTAGGTGATGTTAAAGGAAGCTGCGGAAGATGATGAGATGCGTGTGGTTTTAGATATAAAAGAGCTTTTTAGTTATGGCAGCCATAAGACCTGTCATATACAATGATAGGTGTTTGAATGGGAAGATTACAAGGTGATTTGGGCTACAAACATGAAAAAGCCACAGCTATAAAGAGCAAGAGGGGTTAGTCACAGGATAGAGGAAGAAACCTCCAAAATACAGTTAACAAAGTTCATAATTGGAGAAGCAGCTCTTAATTACTCTTATATATAGAGATTTTAGGACATGTATCTCTTCAAAGGGTACTTTGGGCAGCTAAGTGAAAACCAAGAAAATGAAAGTAGGGAAAAGGATAAAGGGAAATGTGAGGGAAGTAGAGGCCAAAGGATGTCCTACACATGTGGCCTTGTCTGGTCAAAACTGTTAACAATTTCCTTCTTTTCTCAATCAATCCATTGTAAATAAACTTAAACATGTAAGTCTCATACATGCACATACACAATACTCATTCAGCCATAAATGCATCAAAGTGGTCTTTTGTGAGGTACTATATGCATACATATATATATGATGAATCAATTAAGGTGGTGGAATATACGTTAATGGAAGTTAGAGACGTAGACTAATAATTAAGCACATGCAAACATGGTTTTAGATTGTGGAAAGTTAGCTTTTGTTTACCACAATTTGTTGTTATTGTACATCTATTGTTCATCATCATGATCGCCACATTCACCGTAACTTAAATAAAAAGACCTTGCATGCAAATATCCAATTAGTCATCTACGTATATTAAACTAAAAAGGTCAAGGACTTGACATGCAAATTTAAATGTTTTAACTTTTAATAGATACCTTCAAGTCTTAGGTGTGAGTAGAAATGCCTTACACCACAAAAATACAACTGCACTGCCACCTACAGCCTCCACAAAATTGAGTAATGTATTGGGTGGCACACCTGTTGATAGTAAGCTGACGAAAGAGTGTCTCCACTTGATGTGGAAAGCGGCCACCAACAGGCATGTTGGTGAGATCCAGATTCATAGACTTTTGTGGCGTGGGAGGAAAATGAATTGCCAACTAACCAGTCTTTTGTTTCCTCTTACTTTAACCTCACAATTTATGGAATCATTCATCTTCTCAGTATTAATTAAGTAGGTAGGGTTTTAGAGATCCATTAGTTGCATGATTTATTCGAAGATAACCCCAAATAGAAACCAAAAAAGAAAAATTCCATTTAACCTTAAATCAAATTGTGTGACAGAGAAGAGAGTCATCAATTGTACGTAACCTTCTTTTGTATTTTATAAAAAAATTATTTTCATGATTCGAATCCGTGACCTTTCAGTCACATAAAAGTAATATTATCAGTTGCTTTTTGTATCAGTTAAAAATTTAAATTGTATAACAAAATTGTAGCCAACATTTATGACTTGAATCATGTCTCCACAGGCATTAAATTGGAAAAGAGTAAAAACAGAAGCAGAACAAGAAGGGCAAGTGATGTGGGTTGGCAGTACTTACAACAGTGAATCACAAGTCACTTCAAGGACCCTACATGGTAGTGCCAAATTTGTGATTGGAGGCCGACAAATAAGGAACCCTATATGTTATGCTATCCAAACCCTTGGAAGCCATGGAATATGATTATAAACAAATTCTCAAAGCTACAAGTCAAGATAGCAAATATTTACGTCTCTAACTCTTACTAGCTCATTGGAGGGACTATATGTATAATGTATGTCGTATTAGTTTTGAGTACTGAAAACCATGGTCCACGGTTACATAGCTAAAGCCAGGAGTGTTCACAGTCTTTTAATGATTGTGGGGTGACAAGTAGTCCTCCATCGAAGCTGACACAAGGTCTGCATAAAAATTCCAGGTGCACCAGCTAGACGTACGCCACTGCTTGAGTTCTTATGGTCAATAAACTGAACTGTTTACATGGTAGAGTTACATGTTCTTTCCCTTTGGGATCATGTTGCCTAACATGGAAGCATCTTGAGTTATCCAAAAGCCCCTTGATTTCATTTTCGACGTAGGATCTGTAACCTAAAGTTAATAAGTAGAAAGGGCTCTTCAATACGTGCAAATAATACTCGCCAAATCATAACTAAAATTTTGCTTCTTTAATTATGAATTTATAATTACAATCTGCAATATTGGAAGTTTTACGTGTTGGGTAATCGAAACAACCAAAAAAAAAAAAAAGAAGAAACGAAAACAGAAATTAACCAGCTTAAAGGAAGATGCAAGAAGGGTTTATTTAGGTAGTTGACTGAAAAGACTAGACAGTACTACTCGTCTACATACACTAGCACAGATCCCTAGCGAATATAATTACAATGCAAACCATGTTTGATAAGATGATCTTTAAATTATTGGGACACAGCTAACTGTTTCAAAGATACATATGTTCACGTTGAAAGACTAGAAAGAAAGGCAGCGTGGTCTTGTGGAAGCCACAGAATGAGCACGAGATTAGCAGGGAAAGAGGAGCAAAACAAGGCAGGGGCGTGAAGGAGAGTTGAGCAGTACTTTACTTTCCTTATAACAATCTTTCAAAGTAAGTAAAGAATAACGAGAACAGATGATTTGAACCTGTTAATTAGAGTGTATGGTAATATATAAGTAAGAGTTAACACGATATCGTAATTTGACGTTTATTTTTATTTTCATATGTATGAAATTATTATATTTTATGAAATTAATTATTTATTATGTTTATTTTTATTTAAAGTAAAATAATATTAAAATTATTAAATTGACTAAAACTAAGAAAATATATCAGAAGTAAATTATATGATATTAAAATTGATAGATCGCAGAACGAACTGACATAAGATGCACGTCCTAGATCAGCCGAGAAGGGTCCAGCACATACAAACTAGGTAAAAGTTCGTAAGCCCATGTAAAACCCATGTTGAAAGTACATAAATTTCAAAATATACGAATTAATCTTTAACTTTCCTAATTTATTTGTCTAAATTTGATAATTTCAAAATTATCATTATAAGACATTAAAAAATTTAATAGATGGGATTTACTATTAAAAATTAATTAAACATTAAAAAATTTAAATTCAAGTTTAATCTCTTATAAAAAAGTTAATCATGATGATGATAATTACAATTTTGAATTTTTATATTATTTATTTTGATTGACTTATAGTAGTAAAACATTTTACTTTTAATTTTTAAGTTTCGAAAATTTTAAGAGTTGATTTAAATTTTTGTGAAAAGTGAATTTTAAATTTAAACATTAGATAACTAATTACAATAACAATAATAATAACCCTTGTCTGGCTTTGTTAATAACCTTGTTACGATTGTATTACACGTTTCAACATAATACGACACAAGACTTTTTTAATGTTGAATCATTACAACAAAGTATAGACCAAGTGATGACATGATGGTATAGTCCCTGACGGTGGTATTAACGGCGGACATTGGATGGTGGCAAGGCCACCGCCGGGAAATGAGCGCAGCTGGCAAAGCACGTGAGAAGACCTTGTTCACAGTTGAACAAGCACTTGACAGGCTTAAATCCTCCCTCAGACCCGCAACCTGTGACACAAGTCCCAAATGTTTTGTCACAATCCAAGAAACACTCTCCGAAAGACGGCCCGTCCTGAGCCTTGACACCGCCGCTACAAACTCCCATGAACACCACCACCATCAACACCGCCACACGCCAGACCGCCATCGTTGTATGTATAAGAGCTCCTAGTAGTTTTGGAATCCACAGTGCTCAATGAAATGTTGAAGCTCTGTTCCGTGTATATATATCGAAGAAGTGCTAATTCTGGGTCTGTTTGAGAGATTTTGCGTCCAAAAATTGGAGAACATGCAAGAAGCATGATACCTTTTGGTTGTTTCAATTAATTCCCACCAGAATATCCAATGCAATTTGAATTTGTTACGTTTAATAATTAAAAAATTCCATTAATTTAATTATAATTATTAAATTTTAAATTCTATTAGTTTAACTTCCGATCTCATTTTAAAAATATTAGTTATATTATAAGAAAAATTTTGTAATAAGGAGATTCCAAATCTTATAATTATGAACATGTTATAAACTTATAATTAACCTTTATAGTTATAAAACTTTGAGACTCTTTATTCTATAGTACTGCTATTATTATTTAAATACTGATTTAAGAATTGTGACAGATGATTAATTGAAAAATCGAGAATCATAAGCTAGTGGGCCGGACCCTCTATATTGGTTACACAAATGGGTGGCTAGGTAATTCGGTTGACCCGATACAAAACCCTAGATGCAGCGCGAAACGTAAAAGATAAACGGTTGAGATGAATGGGCTTGAACCTCCTTAAACGCCTTTATATTCATCGTTAATCGAAGCCGCCTTCGGTCTCGCGAAGCAAAGTTCGAAACTTTCCCCGTGCACTTGTGCTTCTATTCCGGAGTTTTTCGGTGCACCTGATAAAGATGGTAAGCCCTGAAGATCCGATCTTTTGCGATTTCTTTTAGTGTTGGAAAGAATCTGTTAATGGGTTTGTGATTGTTTTGCAGGTTCTCCAAAACGATATCGATTTGCTGAATCCTCCTGCGGAGTTGGAGAAGAGGAAACACAAGCTCAAGCGTCTCGTGCAATCTCCCAACTCGTTTTTCATGGTACAGATTCTTAATTATCATTGTTGTTTGATTGTCTCTGTATTTTGTTTATCGCTTTCAAAATTTTTGATAAAAAATTACAATTCTGGTTCCAGGATGTGAAGTGCCAGGGATGCTTCAACATGTAAGTTCTTATTCAGTGACATGAGATTCGAAAATTTTGAGTTTTTGGTGTGTTGCAATTAAGATTGTTTGATTAAGCTTATATTTTTATAAACAAACGGTGGGGATTTGTGCAGAACGACCGTGTTCAGTCATTCACAAACAGTTGTGGTATGTGGGAATTGCCAGACGGTGTTGTGCCAACCAACAGGAGGCCGTGCTAGGCTTACGGAGGGTTGTTCTTTTAGGAGAAAGGGTGATTGAGATGGAATCATCCTGATTGTTTGGTCTCTGTCGTTTACCACTGCTCGAGTTTCAAGGGGTTGAGGATGAATATATTCGGATCTTTGCCGTAATATAGTGAAGGCGTTCCTTTTCATAACCTTTTATTAAGTGTTATTTTATATGTCGTTTGCTTTTCCGTTGGGAATTTTGCAAGGAAAGTGTTGTTAGAACTCCATTGCTGCTGTGCCTGATCTTACGCTGTTTTGTTGCATCCAAGTTGTCTTTGTTTTGGCTTTCACATTCCCGCATATGTTTCTCTTTCGTGAACAGATTTTTGCTTGAGGTGATGTTTTAGTTCTCATTTACGAAATTAATCTGGGCTGAAGGTTTAACTTCTGGTATGTCAATAAACCTTGCCCATTGCGGTCGGTCATTAACGAGATAAATGACGATAGTTATCCAAAACGGTAATACTTCATATCGCTTGTACACTCCCAAGAATAAGATACATCAAAGAACTCTCTAGTCTTTCCTCAGCTCACTAATCGATGCCATCTCCGGGCAATTTCCGGACTGTCTAAGGCATTTGCAACCTCAATATCTTCCTAATCCTTCTGCCCTGATGATATCTTCTATTGGAAGGACCAACTAGTCTACAGATTATCTAGTGTGCTCGTTAAGGACATGCTTAGTAGAAGGAATTCTGTGGTTGAGTGCCACAGTAATTTGGTGTAAGGCTCTATCACCCAAAATCTCTTTTCTTCTTTGGCTCACCATTAAGAATAGGCTCAATACCACCGATAGAATCAGATATATGGAAGTAGATTGATCCTGCCTTTTATGCTCAATTCAAGATGAATCAAGGAGATCACTTATTATTCATATGCCTCCTGCTAATAGCATTTGGGAACACGTGACAAGAAGATGCCTCTGGACTGCTCCTGGTAGTAATGTCATTAGTTTATACATTGGTTTTCAAACCAGAGTGCTCTTCCACGGCCAATTAAGCAAGTATACACGATTGCATTGGGAATTTGCATGCAGATTATCTAGAAAGAAAGTAATACCTCCATTGAATCCCTCACTGCAAGCAGCTATCGAGGAGCTCAGAGAAATTGTCCTGCTGAAGTAAATTGCACAAAGTTGTTAGTCCAACCTGTTTTCTTCTTTAAATATTTAAACTAATTAGTGGCCAGTTAAACACCAGATCCTTGGTAGAAACTAATGAGTAGAAGTCGTTTCTGGAGCACCCGCTTGTGTATGAGTTGCACATGCCCAGATCAATGGTGGACACGACTGTGTGGATGAACCTATAAGCTTCTGTTACGAGTTGAAGGACGACGCTTGAGGATAGATACGCCCGTATCAAAGTTTGATAAGGCTGTGTAAGTGGACGACACAGTCATGCTCGTAGCTCGTGTAAGTCACTAAAACTATGTATTAGAGTGATGTCGAGTTTGAGTGACATGATCACCCCACACAGTCTTGTATGAGACCATGTGCATTTTAAACATCTTGTCTTTTCAGATTTTGAAACTTTATCGAGATAAAAGTTGCATATATGATAGAAACATATGGTGAAAGAGCTTTAAAGTTCAAATAGTATTGTTCAACTATAATTTTATTGAAGTTTGATGTCAAGGATCGGCTAGGATTGATTATTTTGTGAGGTATTCTTGAACAAGTTAGCTTAAAAACTTTATCACTTATATTTAGGTATTTGTTTTTAGTGGATTTATTGTTGGTTTGTCTCGTAGTCTTTACCTTTATACTGTAGGGTTCCTTTTTCGTTTAGTCTTGTGTGCAATTCATCTTTTAAGTCTTTTTTATTTCTTAAGTAATTTGTTATTGGTTAAGTGATCTTATTGATCTAATGGGTGTTATTGCTTGGAGTCCAATAACTGATATTAGAGTGTTAGGTATGCAGAGTAGCAATAGCTTTACGGTGAAGTTGACGTTAATCAACTACTCAATATGGAAACCTATGATAGAAGATTTCCTATATTACGAGGATCTTTATGATCCATTTGATGTAGACAAAATCATTAAAGACGATTTCCAATCTAAGCCAGAGAAGATGACAGATAAAGACTGCAAAAAAATGAAGTGAAAAATTTTGGAAATTATTAGAAAGTGGATTAATTTCATTATATTTAACCACATATCCCAAGAGACAAATCCTTTTAAGTTGTAGAAGAAATTGAAGAGTCTTTACGAGAGGAAGACTTTTCACAACAAGACCTCGCTGATTAAAAGACTTGTTAACTTGAATTTAAAAGTTGGTAAATAAGTGTCAGAGCATCTTAACGATTTTTATAATATCATCAATAAGTTACCTACAAAGAAGATCATCCTTAACGATGAGTTATAAGTGTTGTTCCTATTGAATTCCTTATCAGATAGTTGGGAAAATTTGGTTACACTATCAACAACTCTGTTCTAGATGGTGTGTTTTTTTTTTTTTTGGATATGATCAAAGAAAGCATTTTTAACGAAGAGATTAGAGGAAAGAGTTCGATATAAATAATGTATATGCTCGTGTTAGATAATAGAGGAAAACGTTAGTTTAACAATTTTGAAAAAATTCCCTTTGATGACAATTTTGGCAAATGGTTACTAAATGTGTTGCAAATTACTATAGAACCTTCGACGACGTTTTTTAGAAATCGTCACTGAATGTGATCATTTGATGACAATTTCAAAAATTCGTCATCAAATGTTGTTCCTTTAGTGACACTTTCAAATATCGTTACCAAATGATTACTTTTAGCAACAATGTGAAAAACATAACAAAAAAACACAGCTAAATATCTACGAACCTTTTGTAGCGATTTTTGAAAATCATCATCGAATGTCTTTTTAGTGATGATTTTACACAATCGTCACCAATTGTGAATCCTTTGGTGACGATTTCAAAAAATGGTCACCAAATGTTTACGAAATTATGGAGATGATTTTTGAAAAGCGTCACCAAAGTTCATTTACCGACAAATGTCTAAAATCATCACCCATTGTAGGCCATTTTGTGACGAATTTTGGAAATTCACCATTTGGAAACATTTTTGTCATTCGTCACCAAATGTTAATTCTTTTGTAACGCTTTTATAATTAGTGGCTAAAGGCTTAGTTTTAATGACGATTTTGAAAATCATCACAATATGTTCATTTTTAGCTACGATTTTTGAAACGTCACAAAAAAAGTAGCTACATGTCTATTTTGTTATAGTATCAAATCAATTCCAATCTTCATCCTATCAAATTAAAGCTTGTGATTGATTAATCTTTTATTTTTTATTTCTCTTATAAACTTTAATTTATTTTGCATCACTGTGCACTTGGCATTGTCGGAAGAGTATATAAGACAATCAGTTCCAGTCGTCGTCCACTAGCATTTAGCGTTCAGTGTCCAACAACATGCATAAAAATCGCATGAAAATATTTGACGTAGTAGAATAAACGCGTACAGACATTCATACGAAAGAACTATCACTAGCGGTGGCCCAAACGCACGTCGACAGAAATAGGAGAAAAGTTGTCGGGTGGTGTGTTGTGCGGAAACATTAATAAATTCGGAGTGAAAATAAAATAACAACAAGAATACCAAAATTTTTTTATACTGGTTTGCCAATACCTACGTCCAGTTTGGAGACGACTGAGTATTTCACTATAATCAATGAGAGCATACCATGATGTTTATCACTCAATTTTTCAAGAGACCTAAATTAACCCAAGCTCCTACTAAAAAAGAGAAAATAAAATAATATATATATAAATATTTTTTTTCTCTCTCCCTCTCACTATTCTCTCTTCTTCTCCCGAAAATGTCTCTTTCTCACTAGCACTTTCTTTCTTCTCTCTTTCCTACACCATAAATTTTGCTCTCTTTGTGCTCTCATCTCCTCCTTCATTTGCTTCCCTTTTTATAGAGAACTCCATGGATGAAAGTCAACATTAGCTGCACCAACCTCCAACAGAAATTCAAGCCACCATTGTTGAGCATTAGAGCAAGCTTCAATTTATGACTGAGAATGTAAGATAT
The DNA here is from genome assembly GCA_025434745.1 of Erythroxylum divaricatum. NCBI lineage: Eukaryota > Viridiplantae > Streptophyta > Magnoliopsida > Malpighiales > Erythroxylaceae > Erythroxylum > Erythroxylum divaricatum. The sequence goes on from JANTPM010000007.1 coordinate 30,774,471, forward strand.
TTGACTTTTTCAAGTTTCCATTTCTGACTAGAATTTGAGACAATATTCATAGATAATATTCCAATGAAACACGACTAAACTAGCAAATGGTATCACAAATAGTGCAGTGCAAGTCGCGTGAGTTACCTCTCAATTTTTATTTTAGATGTAAAGTTTTTAATAAAATATAATAAAATAGAAATGATTGTAATATTAAAAAGTTATCGGAAGCTATAAAAAAGTACATAATATAATATAATATAATATATAAAATGTAATATAGTGTAAAGTATTTTATGTTTCATCTTAAATTTTTAATATTAAATATTAAATATTAAATATTTTTATTAATTAATATAAATAAGATATAATAATAAGTTCTCCTCTCACGTTTCATTTCGTTATAAACTTTATAATAATATTAGGTTTCGTTTTATTCCATCAAAGCCGTTAGTCTAACCGTCGTCGGAGCTCAAAAGGTGAAAACCGCCAATTGCGGAGGACTCTAGCCGGCGAAATCTTTTAGAATTTAGACCATCGAGCTTCGTAGAATAGACGGTTTCTGCAGTTAGCTATTCAAACTTGCTAGACTATAACCGTTGAGTTGCTATTTTTGGACTATTTCTTTTGCGCTATGGACTTTCGTGTTAAGGAGGAGATTCTAGAAGTGTCGGAAACGCCGGCTCCGAACAATGCAAAAGTATCCGTCGATGTCATCGAACTTAGTGATAACAGCAGCACCAGTAGCAGCAGCGAGTCGGACTCTGATGATGAGATTCTCGACGGTGGTTTCTTTGAAGGAGGCTCGTTTACCGGCGACGGAGGCTCGAGAAGGAAGTCGGACGAATTTGGAGTGGCGTTTCCGGTAGGGTTTCTCGCTCCGCTTCAGCCGGCGGCGGCGGCGGCGGAGGTGATTCCGCTCGCAACATCTGCGGCGAATGGGAGTGTGAGTGTGGCTACCCAGAGTTGTAAGCAGTTTTGGAAAGCTGGTGACTACGAGGGTGCTCCTTCTGGTGATTGGGTTTTACATTCCGGTAATCCTTTAATTTGGAAATTCATTGCTCCTTTGAATATTACTTTCAAAATCCCAAGAAACTGATTTTCCGTTTGCATGGGAATTTAAAAGATGTCGTTCTTAATGACAGAATTGTCAACTCTTTATATTGCAATTTATATGTTCGAAATTTATCGGTTTCTTTTAGTTTTGCTTTGAATGTCGGGTCATGGTTTCTGTGACCTGAGAATGCTGATGCATTTGTGTTTGTAGTGTCTAATGACTCATGACTCAATGAGCGTGCGTTCTTACTTTTAAAAAATCTATAGGTGGCATGGATCATGTCAGAGTTCATCCAAAGTTTCTACACTCAAATGCAACAAGTCATAAGTGGGCGCTTGGTGGTAAACATTTATAGTTGATCTCTTAGATTGAATGATTTGGTAATTGGTAGTAAGATGTTTGACCTTGGTTGATTTGAGTTTTTAGTTTCTAAGCTACGTATTGCTTTGATTTGCAGCTTTTGCTGAACTTTTAGACAATTCATTGGATGAGGTACTACTTCTGGAGAAAATCATTATGCTGCTGATGAAAATTTCTCTTGGGATTATATGATGGTTTATTTATTTGATTTCAGGTGTGCAATGGAGCTACGTATGTCAATATAGACGTGATTACAAGTAAGAAGGATGGTAGCAAAATGCTGTTGATAGAAGGTGAAGTTTTATAAGTTCTAAATTTCTATTGCTAACACCGTGGACACTATTTTCCATACTTATTACAATTTACAAGCAGCTCTTCAAGAGCTTATTCTATTTTCTGAAATAGCTTTTGTATTTTTCTTCAGATAATGGTGGTGGTATGGATCCAGAAAAAATGCGGCATTGCATGTCTTTGGGTTATTCTGCCAAAAGCAAATTAGCTAACACCATTGGGCAGTGTAAAGATCTATCATTGTGGAGTAGCTCTAGCTGAGTTTTAATTTCCCTATTTTGAGGTTTTTTATTTTGTTTACTCTCATCATCAGATGGCAATGGGTTCAAGACAAGTACCATGAGGCTGGGAGCAGATGTCATAGTATTCTCCAGACATTGTGGAAAAGATGGAAAAAGGTTTCTTCTCTGTATGATTAACAATTATAACTTTGTATTATTTTCACAATTAATAGACTGGAAGTGGTACTTGTAAAATTCTAGGAACTTGAAACAAGCAATGGCTTGATTATAGAGCCCTCCAATGAGGCATTTCTGTTGTAGCTTTAATCCTTTTGAAGAATATTTTGGAGGTGCTTAATTGCTATACTACTCATGTATAGAGAGGAAATCAATTGATATTGCCAACTGGTGTTTCTATAACTTATTATCTTTTGATGAAAAAAAAAGTCAACATAGCCAATACACAAGGCTCCCTGCTTTACGGAAGTCTAGGGAGGGTCATAATGTATTCAGCCTTACCTTTGTATTTTTAGAAAGAGGCTTCCGTGACTTAAATCTATAACCTTATGGTCACAAAAGAGCAACTTTATCAGTTCCTATTACCATCCTACTTTTCTATTGGCTTTGCTTTCACTTTCAGTTTATTATCTATTATCTTTTGTTTGCATCAGTCTTATGCTTTACATCTCCTTTCTGCCATTTTTATTATTCGTTCAACTGAATGCTACTACATGATCTTGCGTTGCTTTTAGGCCTACACAGAGTATTGGATTGCTGTCATACACCTTTTTGAGGGGCACTGGGAAAGAAGATATTGTGGTTCCCATGGTAATAACTAAATGACCATATGAACATCATTATATGTGATCTAATTCCTGTTTCTTATTGTTTGATAATATTACTGTGGCTCCCCTACGAAAAATTTCAATGCTTTATAGAAATAGTTGTGCTATGGTTGCAATCTATTGCGACAATTGCAGGTGATGCGGATGCAATTACAACTAGTTGCAAAAATGGTCCGGATCACAATTATAGATGTAGTCTGCAATTTAAATCCTTGATTTTGAAGAATGGGAAGCTAGTTACCCGGAGCAAAGTTCTTGGCTTATAACTTTGTGCATTAACTTCCACCAGAATATATTGTAGGAACACTGCCTTGTGGGCATCATTTGATAGTATTCTTGATTGCAGCCTTGAAGAATTTTTTCACCCCTGCTGTGATTCTGTGATATGCTTCTGTTGCTTGATTTATGCCTGTATGGAGTTCTTTGGCAATATTATCTTCTGTTCTTAGATATGTGGGTGCCAATTGAATCAGTGACATTTAGGTTAGCCACAAATTAGTCTGAATTTTTTCCCTGCTCTTTGACCATGTACTTGTATCTGTATATTGATTGCAGTTTGTAGAATCTGGATCTTTACGTTTGACACATGCAGCTTGTGTTTAGTTCTTGAAGGATTGCTGTGCAGGTTTATATTAATTGTCCTGCATTTCTAACCTTTGATTTGTTGGAATCTATGTGAAAAGCTTGACTATGAGAAAGAAGGGCATGGATGGAACAAAATATTACGACTCTCTGTTGATGAATGGAACATAAATGTAGAGACAATAGTACAATGGTCTCCGTTTTCAAGTGAGACTGACCTTCTTCATCAGGTAATTTTGGCACTTGAACTGCTCAAAATCAATCCTGAAATAGTTCTTTACCTTCTTGTATTGTGGACTCTAATTTCCATACTTATAGGTCATTCATACTTCTATTAAATTAATTTGCTTGTTATTGGTCCATGCATAGAAAGCTTGATACTAAGGTTTTTCAGCTATTTTGTCATTTTAACATCTTGATGACGTGGGAACTTGTGGAAGATTGTGGTTCTTCCATTGTAAACTTTGAGGAGCATAAAATGGGAGGAATGTCAGCCAAAATAGCATTCCTCATGACCTCTTAACTTCAATGACTGGACACCTTGAATCTTGTTGGTACTATGGATAATCAAATTCAGATACTGGCTTCCTAGCTGGATTGGAAGATTGAACACAAGAGTGCAAATTTCTTCTACTTGTTGTGATGCACAACTTCTTTCTCTGTCGCTTGTCCAATTTAAACTTTCTCATTCTTGTCTTCTCTTTTTGTTCCAGTTATGCTAGTTATATGATATGTGTGACATGATATCTATGAGTGCATGGTAGATCACTAACCTCATCAATTTTCCTGCTCATTTTGCAGTAAGGATTTCTTACATGATGGCTTATATCTGAAGTCCTAGCTTTTCTATTTGTAATTAACCTGTTGTCTTTGTACCTTATAGTTCAGTCTGATGGCAGATCATGGGACCCGCATAATAATATACAATCTTTGGGAGGATGATGGAGGATTATTGGAACTTGATTTCAATGCTGATGATCATGTTCGTATCACATGAGTAACCTCCCATTTCTTTATAGTTTGGTCTATCTGTTAATCAACTCTAGATGTTCTTTTTCCTGAGGGATGTTCTAATAATTGTTGTATGAGTGCAGGATATCCAGCTGAGAGGCGTCAATCGAGAGGAGAAGAAAATACAGATGGCTTCAGAGTTTCCCAATTCAAAGCATTTCCTGACCTACAGGCACTCATTAAGGGCAAGTATCTAACTTGGATTAACAAGTTATTGTCTTTATCCTTGTGCAGATTACCTGACTATGGTTATGTTATCCTTGTTGACTGGCAGAGTTATGCCTCTATTCTCTATCTGAGACTTCCTCCTGGATTTCGGATTATTCTACGTAAAAAAGATGTTGATCACCACAATATAGTGAATGACATGATGCTGTCTCAGGAAATAACCTACCGACCACAGCCTGATGCTGATAGGCTTCCAAAGGACACAAATGTAATTCATTACATCTCATTTCTACACAAGTTTGATCCTCTGTATATATTTTTAATTATTTTCATCTTCATGTTATTAGATGGCTGCAGTTGTAACTATTGGCTTTGTGAAGGATGCAAAACACCATATTGATGTTCAGGGGTTCAATGTTTATCATAAAAATCGTCTTATTAAGGTTTGGATGTTGGTTATTTATCTTTCGACAGAACTTCAGTTTGTACAATTTTATGCATTTTGGATTTATACATATATCTATCAGTAGTAATTAGTTGATATTAGTTTCCTTTACTTATTTAATGAACCTCTGTTGTTTCTTCAGCCATTTTGGAGGCTTTGGAATCCAGCAGGAAGTCATGGTCGTGGAGTCATAGGTATTTTTTCTTTTTGAATTTTCATTGCATCTTAATGGTAGTGTACTTACAATATCTTTTTGTCTCTGCTGATAGGTCTGTTAGAAGCCAATTTTGTTGAACCAGCTCACGATAAACAGGGTTTTGAACGCACGACTGTGCTTGCAAGGCTTGAGGCTCGACTAATCCAAATGCAAAAGAATTACTGGTTTGGTTACGTTATCTCTAGATGTTGAGCTTCGTTTGATTGGCTTTAGCTGTACATGAGGCTTAGTTATTTGACTCAGTTTGATGTCCAACTTGTAACTTTCAATCATTCCCATCTTAATCAGGTTCTCCCACTGCCACAAAATTGGCTATGCTCCGGCGAGAAATAAGAAGCATTTTCAGGAATCTTCAGACAGAGGTGAGTTTTGGAATATTTCAGTAATCTTATTCTCTTCATAGTGCAGCAAATTCAGTGTTGTTACGACTACAAATAAATGCCTATGTTTTCTAAAAAGACCCTTTCAGACATTTAATGGATATTTTTTCTTGGCTTATACAGAAGTTCATCTACACACATTAGCCCAGTCCAAGAAGCAAAAGACCATGAGCAGCAATGTATCTTCACCTTACTCTAGTAAGGGAAACAATAAAGAGAAGCTGAAAACTCCATCTAAAAGAACCAGGTCTTCTGAATCATTTACAGAGGATGATAGCGACAATGAGGCTACACACAATGCTCTTCCTACAAGACGATCAAATGGTAGTAATTTGAAGGCTTCTCAGGAAAAGAAATCTTTTGACAGTAATGGGCAGCATAAAAATAGGTTGTCTTCACACTTGGAAGATAGTAGATCTCAACAGGATTGCATTTCAGGAGGGGCAAAAACTGATCGAGCACTCAAACATTCAAAATCAAAGGTCGTTTCACATATTTGTAAAATTTTTACTAGCATTAGTCAGCTTTGCGCCATTTTCATGCTCCACAATGCAAGTGGTAACTTTTGAAGAAGAGGAAAGTTGTCCAAGTGTCATCCAATTATAAAACATTGTGAACTTAATCATTCAATAACAAGATGTTGACTACTGGGGTACTTGTGCAACATTACATGCAGTAGTAGAAAAGAGAATAATTAACTTGTTTTACTTGACAGGTAGATGAACTTTATGACAATGAGCATGCTGCTATTGAATCTGATCAGATGATCATTGAGCAGTTGAAACAAGAAAACGCAGACCTCAGGGACAGGTGATTAATTTTCCTGTGTCAGTCAATTACTGTTCTCCACTGCCCTTAACAATCATTTTGTCTTTAGGTTGAAAAAACAAGGAGATGCCTTAGGGTGTGAGAAATGTAAATCTCTTGAGACACAGGTATTTGACTTATAATAACTTGATTTTTTTTTCATCGTTAATGACCGTATCAACTCTATGTACTCCTGATGTACTTCTGCTTGATTTCAAGTTCCAAATAAATATGTTAGAACTGACCCTTTCTCCCCCTTCAAGTAAACTGGGGGGAGATACTAACTTTTCTGACTGAGCATAGCTTTCATTTGTTCCATCTTTTAAAAATATATATATACATGCTTCAGCTAAAAAAGATGCAAGAAAAAGTTGACGAATTGAACAAGGAGCAAGAGAGTCTCATCGACATATTCTCAGAGGAAAGGGAGAGGCGCGACAGAGAAGAGGAGAATTTGAGAAAAAGAAATCAGGTACTAATTCTATGTGCAAAAAAAACGATCACTAAAAAACTCAACTGGTTCATCGTTGAATCGTTCAATTTTTTGGTTCAATTTTTAACTTTTAATTAATAAATTCTTAAAAACTAAAATAAATCAATTAACTTTCATTTACTAATCTTTTTTAATTAAACTTTAAATTTTTTGATAGGTAAGAATAATAATATTTTTCATTCATATTTCAAATTCTTTAATTTTATTCAATCTTTAGCCAGTTTTACAACGGTTTAATACTGATTGAACCTTTTAAACTTTAAACCTCTTGTCTTATCGGTTTAACTTTCGGTCTGATTTTTAAAACTTTGAAAAAAAGTGCTATCATTTTTATTTTCTAGCTCTATTTCTGCATACTTGTCCTTTTTCTGGCTCTAACGGTTGCTAAAATTTTGTTATTTACCTGCAGGATGCGTCTACTACAATTCAAGAGCTGCTCAATAAGATTAGACTACTGGAAAGGATGAAGTCTCCTAACTATAAACCATAAAAACAGTCTCATCTATTAGGAGATCACTTCTTAATCCTGGATATCCTTATAGTAATCATCTTCGTTCTCTTCACAATGTGTTATTACTACAGCTGTTCGGTTTTCATTTTTTTTTATGCAGTTCAACCATCGACTATCTGTACTAACACGACCTGTTCTCATTTGATAGTTAACTCACCCAGCATTGATGTACAAAGAGAGAATGGCTGTGCATAAGGAATAGACACTGGAGATATTCGCTGCCTGATCATCACTTTGAACTGACCGACCCTACGCATTAACTCGTACGTAGTTGTCTAAATATGAATTTATAGAACAATGAAGCAATGCTTTCCAAGGATTAGCTTTTTGTATTATGTTTTTCCTTTTACTAATCTTTATCAGTTCCACTATCTATAAATAGGCTAGTATGGTTAAACATGAATATATGGTTCAAAGTTGAATTGCATGCATCAAGGGGTACATGAAAATGTGATTACTTTAGTGGTTTTGTAAGTTGGGAGTGACCATTATTCAGCGGTGGGCGTTACTATATAAAAGAATTTCTTTTTTTTTTAAATAAAAAATGATATATTTTTATTATTTATAATATTATAATCACACCAATAACCGCCTACTGGTCACAAACATTTTATAACTGACGGGGATGATGATAACTGATGTATGGAAACAAACTTTTAGCTTCTAATGTGCTTATTATTGTGCAATCTTTCTTTGGAGAGTATCGTGTAACTGATTTTTTGTAGTTATTAATGGTCAATTTTATTATAAATAATATTTTTATTTCATAAAATTGGCTAGTGGGAATGACTATTCATTGCCTGTGGTTAAGGATCTGGCCCCTTATCTTGGCCCTATTTTGGCCCCCTCCTTTCTAAACCATCCATTCAGGTAAGTCCCACTTAAGTGGATGACTCAGATGGAAGGGGGCCAGAATAGGGCCAGGATAAGGGGGACAGAGGATCTCCTTCCATGTAGTTAAGGAGGCCAGATCTTCTGGCCCCTTATCTTGATCCTATTCTGGTCCCTTCCCATCTGAGCCATCCACTCAGGTGTGCTCTTTCTCGTAAGTGAAACTTAGGAATGATAATGAGTCAGGTCATATTCATGTCTTTGAGGCCTGAATGGACCTAAGACTCATAACTTAAGCCTAGCCTAAATTTGATCAGGTTTTGACGGTCAGAAGCTTGATAGGGTTAAGGCCAACTTTTTTTTCAATTTAAATAATTATTAAATTATTTTATGTGATTAAAAATAAAATAAAATAAAATATTAATATTTTTGTACTTTCTAATTGAACCTAGAATGTCTAACTCAAATTTAAAATTTTAAAAAAATGCTCAAACACAACCTGATGTCCATTTAAATAGGTTGAATCTAATCAAATCGAATAGGGCAAGAATTTAGCATCATGCGTACTCGCTAAATATTGTAAGTACTATTCTATAATCTGTGTCATGATTAAATTAATTTCAAGTTCAAGCCTGATTTTGATCAGAATTTCAAGTACAAATTTAATCAAAATACATTTAGGTTCGTTACTTCTAGTCTAACTAATATAGTAAATCAAGTTAAAAAATCATCGTATTCAAAATTTTAAATACAAGCTAATTTAGTTAATTGACTTGGTGAAGTCAAATTTGGGTTGAAACTTTATACTTTTTATTCAGTCATCAATAGAAGATAAGAAAAAGCAACCTGGAGTGTTTCCAAGAATTTGGTGCCAAAAAGATTTTGCCCACGGACAATCTATAATGGCATGAAGAGTGGTTTCAGTACTTTGACCACATCGAGAACGAGGATTGTATGAAACCACGACCATAGCAGAGAGAATTGGTTGGTAAACGTTGCCACCTTATTTGCCAAAGAAAAAAACGAAATTTCTGGGAGAGGCATAGCTTCCAAATTCGGCACCAATTTTGATGGGGGTTAGGAAGATATGATACACGGGTGAGGAACTCATGGCCAGACTTAACCGTGTAAAACCCTATGGAAGTTTCTCCCCATATCAAAACATCAGGATAAGTACGATAACGAGCCACAGGAGTGGCGAAGATTCGCTTTCGAACATCAAGATCCAAGGGGGTACTGATATAAGAAAGATCCCATTCACCATCCGAAGAGAGTAAATCATGGACTGTAAGATCACGATCCTGTATGGGAATAGGATGAAGCAGACGTTGGAGAGGAGCCTCACCAACCCATCTATCAAACCAAAAGGAGATAGATAGTACGACCATCTCCCACATGCCATGCAAACCCATCTTTCAAGAAAGGGATAGCACGGTGAATCGCTTTCCAGCAAGATGAGGCATTAGAGGGTAATTTAGCCGTCAAAAGTGGTTGGGATCCTATGTATTTGTCCTGTAAAACTTTCACAACTTATCGTCATTTTGCAATAAGAACCAAATAAGCTTACCAAGCATGACAATATTATTATCTCGAGCGATCCGAAGGCCTAAACCGCCATAAACCAACAAATGTTGCGTCACGTGGAATGCGGAGAAAATAAGATACGCTTCCTACTGTTCTGCTTTGACAATTTCATAAAATAGTTTCAAAAGAAGAAACTCTAATGGAGTTGTTTGGACATGCATATATTACTTTGACTTCCTGTCATGTACAATGAATTCAATCTCTTATGTTCCTGTGCCAAAAACATAGTATCTGGTTGTTCAAGTTTGAGAGTCAGAGTACGAGAAGCGAAACCAAAAAGCTCTGAAAGCCAAACTCCACGTGTAATCAACTCATGGTTTCTGGGTTTACAGGGGTTGGTGTGGAGTTAGATCTTTCATGTTCTACTAGCAAGCTTCTTCGTAGTCAAACCTCTCCATCTAGATCGTCTCGATGCTTTGTCAAGATGACGGTCTCCGTCGAACAGCAGAGGAAGAAGAAGAGCTTTACCCTCCAGAAATCTGAGGAAATTTTCAATGCCGCTAAGGTGTTTGTGAGTTTCCCTTTTGTTTGTATGCCAGGAATTGAATTAACGGCGCTGAATTGTTGTCTTTAATCTTCATTTCTGGATAATTTTGAGAATTGGGTTTTGCATTGTTTTTTCTTTCCAAATCACTGTGGTTCTGAACACTCCAAGGCTTGAAACTGGAAAAGTTTAAATCTTTTGATACACTTGAACAAGGGTCCCTTGAAACTATCACGTGTACCGCTTCTATGAATGGATATCGAAGTTTGATGGATTAAGAAGAACACGTATATAAAGCAGCCATATGTTCTGTTATTATACCGGTTGAGTTGCTGTTTGAGCAAGAGGCTGTGGATGCTGGCAGGCTAAGTTGAAACTTTCATTTATGATCATGGATGAACACAATTAGAAATCAGTACCTATCATATTCTTGTGGCTTTCTTGTTATAGATGATGAAGAATGAGATTTGTACTCGTCTTTCAGCAGGAGTTGATGCCAGGAGGTGTAAATTCACCTGTACGTGCTTTCAAATCTGTCGGTGGACAACCTATTGTGATGGACTCTGTCAAGGGCTCTCACATGTGGGATGTTGATGGGAATGAGTACATTGATTATGTCGGTTTATGGGGTCCGGCAATTATTGGTCATGCGGATGACGACGTTCTAATCTCTTTTCTTCATGAGATTCTAGTTTTGTGTAGTTTGATGCTTTTGAAAAATTCTGTTGCTACTAGCAGGTCCTTGCGGCCTTGGCTGAAACAATGAAGAAAGGAACCAGCTTTGGTGCTCCTTGTCCTCTGGAGAATGTTTTAGCAGAGATGGTGATTAAAGCAGTTCCAAGCATAGAGATGGTTCGTTTTGTCAATTCAGGCACTGAAGCTTGCATGGGTTTGCTTTGCCTGGCCCGGGCCTTGGCTGGAAAAGAGAAGGTTATCAAGTTTGAGGATTGTTACCATGGTCATGCTGATCCATTCCTAATCAAAGCAGGCAGTGGTGTTGCAACTCTGGGGCTCCCTGACTCTCCTGACGTACCTAAAGAAGCAGTCTATGAGACTCTAACTGCGCCTTCAGTGATTTTGTAGCCATTGAGGAACTCTTTGAGATAAATAAAGAAGAAATTGCTGCACTAATTCTTGAGCCAGCTGTAAGGAACTCTGGCTTTGTACCTCCTAAATCAGACTTTCTTAATGTCCTTTCCAGTATCACAAAAGAATATAACGCTCTTCTGATATTTGACGAAGTTATGAACGGATTCCGTCTGTCATACGGTGGAGCTCAGGAGTATTTTGTTATAACTTCAGACCTCACAACCCTTGGGAAGATTATCCGTGGTGGTCCCGGTTGGTGCATATGAAGGGAGGAGGGATATCATGGAGATGGTTGATCCTGCTGGTCCAATTTACCAGGCAGGAACCTTGAGTGGGAATCCTTTGGCTATGACAGCAGGTATACGCATGATAAAGCGATTGCAGAAGCTAGGAAGTTATAGATACTTGGATAAGATTACAAAGCAACTTATTGAAGGCATTTTAGTTGCTCGGAAGGCCGGACATGCTATGTGTAGTGATTATATAAGTGGGAAGTTCAGGTTTTTCTTCATGGAAGGTCCGTTTACAACTTCACGATGCAAAGAGAAGTGACACTGCCAAGTTTGCCAGGTTTTATAGAGGAATGTTGGAGGAAGGTGTATACTTTACTCCATAAGTATCAGCATTTGAAGCTGGGTTTATAAGTTTGGCACATACTGCTGAAGATATTGAACATACAATAGCTGCTGCTGCAAAAGTTTTCCAGCAAATTTAGGGCCTTAGTTTGTGCTATGCTGTTGTTATTCTGCTATCACTTGTCATACTAGCTCTTTTTCTTTTTGTATTCCTTTTCTAATTTCACACAAGCCCTTTTTGTAGATAACTTCATATGTGCATTTGAACTTGAACATGATTTATACGTACCATCTCATAAAACAGGTTGAACTTGGGAAGAGTGATCTCGAGGAAGAACACAACAACAGCATATCTTGTAATGCCATTGATGTATTGGGAGACTGAATGAGAAAATGAAGCTCTCTCTTAGATGACACATATTTGACTCGATTCAGATGATGATTGGTCTTTCCAATCGCTTAAAAGGGTACAATCAATTTATGTATAAATCGGCAACCAACATATATTTGAAATGAAATGCTGGTTTTTGTAGTGTTTTCTGAAATGTAAGCAAAAACTTAAAAGAGTCCAAGTACTAATGATTGTGAGTTACAACCATATTTTGACAATTATTTCTATAAATTAAACAAACTGTTCGAGGTCTTATGAAATAGAGAAGTAAGATGTGAACATGGCATAAGGAAGGAGTAACACAACCGTTTTTGGTCACTCAACGCACTTGGTTACACATGAATACTGCAACAATCAATATTGATGCCCAAAAGAATACAATTTTCCCATTTAAAGCATCGACACTAGGTAGAGGATTTCGCTGAATATCAACATGTTTTCCGTCATAGGATGGAACACGAGCACACAATTTTCTTGGGGGACTTATCAATCTTCTTTTCTGTTGAAACAGTCAAAAAAGATGTGTTAACATAAAAAGTACAGCTACAAGACTAGAGAGAAAAGGATAATGCAGCAACCAAACTAATGTTCACAACATCATCACTACCCACAAAAAGGTATGTCGAAATTATATTTAATTTTCTAGGATGTAGCACAAAATACTAACAGAAATTACAAGAAAGATGTTCCAGTTCAGAGTGAGAATCTCAAATTTACAGTGAATGAAGAGAACATGCTGAACAATGGCCAATAATCAACAAAATCATTAGAATAATCAACAAAATCATTAGGTAGGCCAACAAACATTTGATGCTTGGATATGAAGTTGAGTAGTAATTAAGTAAGATCAATCATCAAACTTTCAATAATTAAGTGCTCCAAAGGCATATTTTTACTTATTCTATGAAAGCAAATTATCTCACTTATGGCCACAGAAATAAGAAAGAGAAACAATGAAAATAACACAACTCCCCAGTCCCAAAATTCTCCGATATATACTTGTTCCATTGCCATTCTCTCAATATATCAAGTTTAAGTATACCATTCCATTCATGGAAAGTCACCTCACCATTCCTCTGCAAAGTCTGAAATGGCAGCTGGAGTTTACTTATATAACAAACTGAATGATTTTGGTTCAACCGCATAACCATGGGAGGGTTTAATCCTAATTATTATCAAAAGCTTTCCTTAGTGGATACATATCTAGATCAGAACAGGATAAAACCAAGATCCCAAGCAGTTAGAATCTAAATCCAACCAAAAACATCCATCACAATAGTTTGAAAGAACGAATGAATTCAAGTCTGTAATATTTTCAATTATTGTTTAACATTTTCAAGTAAAGAAACCTCAGAGACAGCTTTCACACAAAAACAAAAACTTTTCAACACTTACTCCAACACTGCCAACTAGAGCAAGCCAAAGGAAAGCCAGCTCTTACACATAAATCAAACAAAAGATGCATGAAATAACTGAAATAAGAAATTTTCCACCACAAGCTTGGATAATAAATCCCAAAAATCCCATTTCTCAAACAAACAGAAATGTCTAAAATTCCGACTAACAAGACGAAACAGAATTTCATTATCTTGATTCAAGTAACAATGGTCCCATACAGAATTTCATTATCTTAATTCAAGTAACGACGGTTCCATACGTTCTGCAACTCCATATCAGCCTTCCACCACCCTTAAAATCCTACTATCGTATGTATAATACTGTGTGCGGAAATATGACTGATGAAGATGGAGAATACCTGTTTTGGTTTTAACTGGAGACGGCTGTACAACAACGTGCATTATGGTGATACCGCCGGTAACATCACCAAACGGTGTTCTACACTGACCAACGGTCTTGTTGTTATCCAATATTTTACCAGAGCATATCAATTTCACTTCATTCACTGCCTTAGGAGTAATTGTTTTACCTATGAAGCAAAATCAAAACATAATTGAAGAAAAGGAAACTCTTTGCAACTGAATTAAAAAAAGAAACCTCATTTAATGACGGCCACTCCCATCCAGAGTTTGCGAATTCTAGTTTTAAACATTCAACAATTATAGTCATCAATTTAACAGCCACTTCTTTTAATTTCCAAAATACATCCAAGGAATCATAATCAACCAGAATTCTTGCCACAGCTTCAAATCCAAAACCCAAGTTGATCTTTTAGTAATTCACTAAATAAAAAGTTACCAATTTTTTCTAACTTTGCAGATTGGAATTGGAACTAGGTATTTACGACATAGCCAAGACAAACAAATATTACCTTTGGGCCAATCGGAGAGAATTCGTTGCTTGAGCATGTCGACGGTTGAGGCCGAGGAGTAGCGGAACGGGCCGATGTCTGAGCCATCGAAGAGCCTGAACTTGATGTCAACCAAATCCTCGTCCGGCATTTGAAAGAGTGTTGACTACGAATTTTTTTTCTCCGGTCTGGTCTACCCTATCAGCGATTCCCAATTACAAGACTCTGATATCGAATTGACCAACTCATCAAATCCCTAAAAATCCAACCTGTTAACAGATCTAAGCTCGATTCAATTCAACTCAGATCGTTAAGCATGCGAGAGTTTAAGGGGGTTTTGAAGCTTCTTCTTCTTCTTTTTTTCTACGGATAACGCGGTGTTCTTTTTTGACAGTAAGTCTTTGGCCTACCTCAAACGACACGATTTCTGCTGCCGTTTCCAATTCACACCGAGCAAATTTGACTAAACGTAACGGCGTTCGAGCTTCTGGACGGCGTCTTTTTCGTTGTTCGGTGTGTAAAGACCAAATATGCAATCTTTAAAAAAATGAATTCAAATTTCAGACGAAAAGATAAGATTGGATAATAAAATTAAAGAATTTAAAAATATTATTTATTTAAAATTTAAATAAAAAGTGATTAAATACAAATTATTTTTTATTTTTATTTATAAAAATTGAATAATTTACTCGACCGATTAATTAACAAATTTATCAATTTTTAATAATCAAAATTATTAAAATAAATCAAACTAAATAGTTAAAAATTTAACTAAAAAATTTTTTAATTTAAAATTTTTACGATTGAATTGGTTGAATCAGTTTCGATTTTTTAATCACTACTAAGATTGGTCATAAGTCATGCAGCTTGGGCAAAATTTTATGATCAGGGTCAAGTTCGGCTTGAAGCTTAATTGCACTTGAGGCTCTTAACTAAATCTTGAGTTTGGATGATCTAAAGCCCAATTAAGCTTAATGAATTGGACTTTAAGTCAGTCTAAATCTAAATCTAATTTAAGAATCGATTCATTAAAAATACCTAAAATTATATCTATAAATTTGGGCATTGCTATCAGTATACGGCCGGACCTATGCTCAGCTCGAGCTTAGCCTGTGGCCTTATTGGGCCAAACTGTCTTGACTCGTGGGTCGGTCAACTTGAACCAAAATTACCAAACCTAATGTCAAGTTGATTTAATCTAATTTCTCATAACTAATTAAGCTAAAAAAGATTGTTAAGTTTGAAATCAAATCTGACCCTGATCAAGTCTAAACATTAAAATTCAAATTCGATTCTATTAAATTAAATTTGATCTATTAATTTTAAATTAAATTAGGTTAAATTTTGCCTTAATTATTATCTTTAAGTGAATTCTTTTTATATCACGCGAGATTAATTCTTGTATTGTCTTTACTAAGAGCTCTTCTATTTTGATATAATGGGCTCGAAGAAGGTTAATGAGTTTCATTGGGTCCATTATTATGTGCCTGGATAGGTCCAAAAATGTCCAATGTCACCACTTTGTCTTGCTTCAAGCCTATCATTGTTGGAGTTGCAGTAAATGCACACCTTAATGGTAGGAAAGTGTAGAAGTGGATTTGATAGAGGTGCACTAGCTCCTGTTTTTTGTGCCCTCCTATTTTAAGTCGGGTAACTCTATTATTATGGGTATCCGGGAACTCTTCAACTGGAACTGATCTGTTGTTCATCGTCATATCTTCAGAGAGAGCAACAGATATGCGAACTGGTTCGCTGACCTGGCCCGCCAAATCGACATCGGTGTCACATATTTTGATGTACCACCTTCAAGGTGTCATAGTTTCTTTGTAGAGGATTTCTCGGGACTCAGCCTCCCTAAACTTACTAAAATTTCGGTGCTTTTTTTCCCTTTATGTTAAAAAAAAAAAAAGTAGAAGTTCTATACATCTAATTATTATCTAAAGAGAGTGGATTGACCTTTGCATTTTGTATTGATTAAAAAGCATCAACAGGTAAACACCTGTCATGCCATAAGCCACACAGCATTGCATCAGCCACAAAGACTCTATCTCTCCCACTTAATGAGGGGAGGGAAAAAAGCTCAGCCACAAGTCTAGGTTGGAGACAAAGTTTGGAATCTAATTTGGATCAGCAAACTCGTAAAGTTACAAGATTTAGGGTGTGTGAATCGCTCAAAGAGATATTAAGCATAATGCTTTAAATTAAATGTTAAACAAAGTCAAATTATTAAAACGAAACCGTTTCGATTAATAAATTAAAGACCTTATTAACAAATTGATATTGTTTTGGCTCCGATTCGAGACTTTATTACATGTTATCGGTTGTTATTCCTAATAGTAACTTATTATTAGAAGAACTAATGATTAGGTTAATGCATGTTACGAGATCTTAATTATAATTGCAATTATATTTGACAAAATGACAAATTAATCTTGGATTATAAAGTTTAACATGCATCACTCCATGCTTGAAAATTTTAACTCCCAACACTTCTTTTATGCTTTGTCAATAAAGCTATCATGGTTGTTATAAGGGATTAGATTCTTTATAATATCTATGCTGAAACACAGGAAAAAAAGGAAATTGATGCAAGCATAAAAAGTGGGCAATTATTTGTAATCTCCTGAAGCATAGCAAACATCTTAATCTCAAAGAGAACCTTTTGAGGAACCAAATCTACTAAATGATACAAGTAGCTTCTTTGATGGACAACTCTTGCCTCATCTTATCCATAGGGGTCTCATGCAAACTCAATAAAATAAAAATGAATAAAGGAGAAATATGTGTATTTTTTATACAAAAATAGAAATTTATACAATATAATTTGAGATAAGGCTTGTATAGAAAATGTATCCGATATGCTTACATGTTGCTATAGTAGGTTTTGGCTCAACATATATAGAATATCAGGCTTGAGAGGCACTTGAGATCATGTCTCCCATTAATTAGGTTAGGCCAACCCTTTCGGGGCTTCGTTTTGGAATTCTTGTCCTTACATTCTCCACAGGGAAATTAGTTCAAGTACAGCTTACAGTGCCTGAAGCTGAAAGTGCTGTGGTCACAATAAGGAATATGGTTTCTATATATAATCACATGCAATGAAATGCCACCAAACTCTCTGAGTGAAGCTGAAAGTGCTGTGGTCACAATAAGGAGTATGGTTTCTATAATCACATACAATGAAATGCCACCAAACTCTCTGAGATGGGTTTGGAAGCAATATGGTGGAAATACAGCTAATGGTGGAATCCAACCCTACACACACACACGACTAAAGGCACAAACAAAATTCCTTATTCTTATGCCATCTTTTGTGAAGCAATGAGACCAAAGATTCTTTGGATTATGAGTAAAACTATGTCTAAGAGTTTTCCTTTATAGTACACATGCAACAAAAAGTTGAAGAAGTTGGTTCATAGGACAAAGGGATTAGGGATATCCTTACTAAAAGTTCATAAGTGAAATTATCCGATAGGTGTAAGTATAAAGTGAATTATATATAAAAAATAAGATAAGAATTATACCTACGATCTTATGTTTTGAATTAAGATATGATAATTTCGATGTACCATAAGTTAAGAAAGTTAATTTGATATGGATGAGTTGATTTGTATGAATGGAGATTTATGCTTTATCTTACGTAAAACAAACATAAGAATGAAATGAATTATATATAAAAATATACTCATATCTTTTAGTTAACCTTAAGGTTTTAAATTGATATATAAAATTTTGATTGTTTATGCCATCATTTAAACAATTCTTCAATCCTCACTTGTTTCTTTTTCTATATATTAACTAGAGGAAATGAAAATCTCAAACTTTGCCAATTTGCTCTCGTCTTGTCTCATCATCAATAATAAGAAGAAATTATAAGGTGGTTGATGGGAGAATCTGTGATAGAGAGAAAGAAATTGCAGATTTACATTTCCTGAAATTATTGATTCATATGGAATTGCATGCTTACTGTGGAACAAAAGAGATGAAATATAAAGTATGGTGGGCCATTTTTATATCAGATTCAAGCTTACTTTCCAGTCATTTGACACTACAACAGGAATCTATTCTCCCCTTTTCAGGTTCAGGGAAGACATTACTTTGGTTTTCATATATTAGGAATGTGCAACTGTGACACAGTGCTGGTAGGAATTTGATTGTACTGTTAGATCACATTCCATCAGGTGTTTGCCTGAGAATGACAAAGAATCTCGAGTGGAATGGGTTGCAGAAAAAACAAAATGTCCAGGCAACTTTTCCCCCGATTTCCCCCATTTTATGATATCCTATTTACCACAAATGAAGAGCTTGTAAATTATGAATAACAATGAGTTCGTAATATTACAAATATAGTTAATTTGAACCAAAGTAAAAATTTCGAACCAATCAACCTCTCGATTTAGTGTTTAATTTTTAATTTATTTAGTTTAATAATTTTTGTTATAAAAATCAATCAGTATATTAATTAAACAGTCAATTTTCATAAAATAATCAGTTTCTATAAATCAAAACAAATCAATTAATTTTAATTTAATAACCTCTCTTTTTGATTAAACTTTAAATTTTTAAATAATTAATGACAATCTTTTTCAAATTTTTTAAATTATTCAATCTTTGATCAATTTTATTATGATCTAATTAAACATTTTTTATGCTTAATGATCTTATGGTTTTAGACGTTTTATGTTTCTATATGATTTTTTCTTTTTTGAGCTAAAGTCAAGTTCTTTGAAGTTTTATTGCTCTCTTATCATCTGAGTATTAGTACTTTTCTACAGATAAAGAGATGATATATTTGTTATATTTTAATTTTAGTTTTAAAACATATTTTATTTTTCAAAAGTTGAATTATATTTTATTTATTTATTTAATGTAAATTTATTTACATAATTATTTAATGTGCCAAATTTACTTATTTACTCTTTCACTTGCATCACTCTTTTATTGTCACATTTACATGTGGGTCTATCGGAAACAACCTCTTTATTATGTAGAAGTAAGGTTGTGTACCATTAAACCTTTCCAGATCCTACTTTATTGTGGGACTTCAGACTGAATGTGATGATGATGGCGATACCAATGACATTATTGACTTAATTTCTATATCAAGAGAACGTAATTATAGCATAAGCCAATTTGAGTATGAAACTTGATCAAGGTTAGGAATAAAGTTCATAAGAGTTTTGTATAATAAAATAACGAAGTTTTATTAATTTAATAAAAAATTAATCCTTGAACCTGATTTAAATTTTAGTCAAAACAAATTTCACTTTTTATACATCCTATTTGAGGAACAGTTCAATAGAGTAGAGTAAAGCAATATTGAACATGCGTGCATATCCATAATTTATGGCGACTTTGCTTACTCCTAAGGAGCAATGTAGGGTACACCTTCCATTGTTAAAGGAGGACCAAATCACTTACTTTGTCTTAAAACGACAAGACTTGGTACTATGTTGGTAACTTTCACATGTCGTCCACGATCTAAAGAACTAGATTAATAAAAAATTATGTCATCCTCTTTTATCTCCTTAATTGTATATTTTAAATGGGATTAATGAGTAATTCAATTATTTATGAATAAGCACAAAGTTGCAAACGTCAGGGCATTCGATTTTTGCCTCTGGATGGAAGATTTGCATGAACTTTCAAAATTAAAGTAGATTAAAGGACAGATTTGGTTCGATGATGTCACTTAAGATGATGATTTGGATATAATTTTTGACTTTGGACTTTTATAATCATAATAAAAATGTTTTAAAAATTGAATAGATTTGACCGATTTAACAGTAAAATTTTTGATTTTGCTAATTTTTCGGTTTGATTTTTAATTTATGATTTGAGATAATTTAATAATTAAAAACCGATAAGTTTATTAATTAATCAACTATTTTTTATAAACTAATCAGTTTTTATATGGTTTAATACAGATTGAATCTTTTAAATCTTAAATCTCTTGTCTAACCTGATTAACTTCCGGTAAATATTATAAAATTTTTAAAGTTGACTATGGTAGTATGTTAAAATGTGTAAAAATCGTAATTTTTATATTTAAAGGATGTATTAGAAATAAAATAATTAATATTCATAATCTTCTAACTAATTCTACTCTTAATCAGCTTCTATTTAGTAAGGTAGCTGAAACAAAGTTAAAATTGGTTAAGTTTCCAAGTGCATAGACATTTAAACTTTTTTCCATTAAAATTAAGATAAGAACATAACAGTTTTAGGATATAATCCTAATACCTTCCCTGTAAAACAGATCTAACCACTTACTCATCAAAATAAAACTGACCACTTCGAAAGGAAAAGGTATTGAACATGATTCACTATCAACTTACACTGAATATTCAGGCCTTCCTCAGGATTGAAACTTTGTAATTGACTTAACCATATTAGTGATTCTCCAGGACACACGTTTGCTCGTACAAAAGCATGCAATCCTCAACGATTTCTCCCAAGCTGACTTGAAAAAGCTGTACAAAAGGATATGATGTAGGCTGTTGTCACTTACGAGCATCCTTACCAAACTCTCAAGACTTGGCTTAATCATTGAGATTATGATTATTATGAACATCCATTACTGCACAAATGCTTTTATATGAGCTCTTCCAAAAGTCAAAACACGGTTTAAATTGCCGATCAATAAGTTAGAAATTATTAATGAGCAACAATTCAGTAACGTAAAATTTGAGAAAATCTAACAATACGCAATCTTAGGATCTCTTTCCAATTAAGAATTACTATAGTAATAAACACACAATTATAATACGCTTTAAGAACTTGGATTGGATCACAGAAAGCTAATGTAAACAATGACATCATTCTGAAGATAACATTTGGTGGTGGAAGATGTTGCTTTTACCGACTAATTGAGACCCTCGTAATTAGGCTTTGGTAACTTCGATTAACCCTTTTTTTTATTTATTTTGTTTCATCTACACAATTTTGTAGAGTTCATATAAATTAAATGTGCAGAGAAGATTAGTCCAACCCCAAATTATAAGCATTCTACGTATCATCACGTTGCCTTTGTCATATATTAATGACTTCCAACGAAATAAAATACTACTCATTTGAAAGTGATTTGTTATAATTAAAAAATATTAATTCGGCCGCCTCTTTCAAAAGTAAAAATAAGATTTAAATTGCCTATCATAAGTTAGAAATTATTACCGACTAACAATTTAGTAAAAATTTTGTTAAAACGTAATGCATGATATAAGATCTAATAATACACAATTTTATGATTTTTTTTCAATTAAGAATTATTATAATAATAAAAACATAATTATAATACTTGGGACAAGATTAAAGTCTAATCCCAAATTATAAGCATTCTAGATATCATCAACTTGTATTTGTCATATATTATTGACTTCTAACGAAATAAAATAATATTCATTTGAAAGCGATTTGTTATGATTAAAAAGTATTCATCCCATATTTACAATTTAGAAATTCTAGGGATCCAAATTGAATTCAATAATTTAAAATACAAATATTCTTATTTTCATGAAAACAAACGTAAATTACATGCAGGTTGAGAGAAAGAGAGATAGTGTCTCCCCTTTTTTTGACTCTCTTAACTACAACTCCACAGAGACATTTCGAAAGGGAGGGGTTAAGGCAAACGGAGAAAATGCAAACTAGTGCACAAGTCCCATCAACTTATTATTAAACTGTGACAGTGACATAGACCGCTACGTCTTGTTTGCTAGGGTCCTTTTCAGTTTCGACGGCTACTTCAGTTGCATTACAGTTTAATCGAGGAACCACATCGTTTAGGTCCGAGTACGTAGTGACACTCAGCTTTGCTACGTCCACTACATGCTCCTCAGACAACTGTTGGAGTTGAGGGTCTGTTTCCACCACTATTTTCTTGGGGCTGTTCCTATATATTACGTAAAGTATCATCTGAACAACACCAAAGATAAAGCCTAGGATGTTGGGAATCTGCAGATAAAAGACAAAAAGGAAAAAAGGGGTTGTTAGTGAAGAAACAGGAGAAGAAAAAAAGTGTTATCTTTGTTGAATTATGTAACAATAACTTACAGCAATAAAAGGATCTCTCTTTAGATAACCGAAGAAGAACCACATGACTGCACTCAAAGTGAGGAAGAAGGATAAGTAGAAAGGCATGAACTCCACGCTCTTGGTTTTTATGACTTTCCTCTGCAGAGAAATTATTGAATCAGAAGAAGAAAACATGTCATAATCTTATGCGGATTAAGACATTTCAGTTCATTCTCACCAAAATGCAGAGAGGGGCAGCGAACACAGACAAGGAGAATACCATGTTAATCCATCCAAGAACTGTCACACGCTTTTGTCCATGTGTAAGGGAAAGAGTTAGGATGCTGATCAAACCAAACCCGAAAACGTTGAACAACAACAGAAGCTTCAAGGTAATAATCTGCAGATACGGGAGTAGTTTCGAGTAAGTTTATCGATAAGGTTTCATAAAGAGTGGTGTTATTAGAAATTTAAGATAGGAATGTTTAAATATTTAATTTTTTAAAATTTGAAGGTTCTAAATATGACTCTTAAATAACTTTATTCTTTTATATATATATATTAAAAATAAAAATATTTTATTTTTTTAAATTTTAAGAGCAGCGGTGTATCTCCACCCTTACAAAAAACAGATGACTTTTTAGAATACAAAATAAAAAATATTTAATTTTTTTAAATTTTAAGAACAGTGGTGTATCTCCACCCTTAAAAAAACAAATGATTTTTTAGAATACAAAATAACAAATATTTAATTTTTTTAAATTTTAAGAGCAGTGATGTATCTCTACCCTTACAAAAAACAGATGATTTTTTAGAATACAAAATAAAAATATTTATTTTTTTTAAATTTTAAGAGCAGTGGTGGTGTGTATCTCCACCCTTACAAAAAATAGATGATTTTTTAGAATACCTTATCCTTCCTGGTTGCATAGATAAGGTACATAACAATGTAGATAATCTCCATGACAAAAGTAAATGAGTTTATGGTGATCAGAAGGGTGCAATCTTTCTGGAAAATTGCATAGAAAAGCCAGAGCATAGCACTGAAGAGTGCAAGAACGTATGGAATTGATTGAAACCCTTCACTCGTTTTCTTCTTGTAAATGGCACAGAATGTTGGCCTGCAGTGCGTACGTCTGATTGTTAAGTGATGGCTATATATACATGAACATATTACAAAAATTTGCAGTAGAGAACACTTACAGAGGAGCTAAGCAGACCATGCAAGAGATGACGTTGCCTATTAATAATAACAAGAATCTAAATTAGCATACAGAGAAGGTAAAATATAGGAGAACTAGAAGAGCATATGGTGTTATACCTAGAAGACCAAACATGAACATCCATGAAAAAGCCATTCCTACGCTATAATAATAATCTCTATCTCTTTCTCTCGATCGGAACTTGAGCCAGGTATAGCTATATCTTGCACGATATGAGGTAGGAATGTGAGGTATTTATATAGAGAATTAAGGGCAAGACAAGTTGCAAGTAGCTAATTAATGGGATCTAGGGTAAAATGTATAGTGCTAATGTAACTGAGCTTAGGGTACAAAGATGGATCCTCTTGTCCACTTGGTCCTAATGGAGCTTTTTTTGTATTTTTACGGTCACATAATCCAAACAGCTTTCTAAGAGCTAATGCCATCTCTATCCATATTTGGTAAGCTTTTGGATGGTAAATAACACGCTTTCACCAAAGAAGCTCTACTTGCAGGCTCCATTCGTAGTACCTGCGCAACATTCATGAATGGGGTCCAACCTGACTCTTTCTGATGTGTCACCCACCAAGTGGTTTAAGGCTTACAACTCATGTTTTCAGTTTCAAGAACTTCCTTTCATCTTTCTGATCAAGGGATCATGTTGCTGACTTTTGATGATCATTGGGAAACCAAAAGAAAAAAGAAAAAGGTAAAATTAATTGCATGCTAGTTGTAACATCAGCCAATCCATTTTTGGAAGTTAAAATCTAATGAAATGATCATTAATTAAGCCAATCCTCAAATGCTTGGTGACATATTAATATTAAGAAATATTAATATTAATTTCTTAACATAATTTCTTAACATAGTAATTAATATTATAAATAATAAATATGGTTTTATTTTCTAAAAATATTAATATTTTTATTCTAAATTAATTTAAAAGTAGTATATTATGATATTTAAACTTGTTGACGAGCCTTTTAATATGTACATTATTTGAATAAAGACTATATATCACTTCCTAATCCCATAATTATATCAAAAGTCAATTTCATGCACATAGGAAGTTCAACCTAATGTTGAGGAAAGATTCTTATACGGTAGACGCCTAAACTGTAAGATTGTCATATCCTTAGAACCGCTCAGTGAAGACCCCTAGTGCGACTAGCGATAAAAAGAGTCGGTCTTTACAAGATGTAAGATATTGACAGATCGAGTTAAACATCTGATATATCTTTGTCTTTTATTATAATTTTGTTTACTTAAATATTCAGCATGTTAGTTTTTACTTATTCATTTATTTCTTCTGTGTCCTGTATCATTATTTTGCATGTCACATTTATATATGGGTTTACCGGAAACAACCTCTCTATTATGTACAGACAAGGTTATGTACTATCAGATCTCCCCAGACTCTGCTTCACTGCGAAATTTTAGACTGGATATGATGATAAAATATGGTTAGCTTTATATCAAAACTCAACTTTATGTGTATGGTTAATTTCATGACAACTTCTATTAAAATAATTTGATGGGAAATCTCACTTTAGTTAAAAACTTAATAACATAAAATCAATTTAAATCAATAAAATAGTTTTAAATATAGGAAAAAAAATCGTATCTTTGGTTATTATTCAACAACAAAATGTTATTAAATTGACCTTGAAAAGTGTACACTAGTCCTCTCATTATCTATTCATATTGTTGTCTTTTGCTTAGAAGAGCCTCGACCCTATGAAAAGACAAATTACATGTCTTGAAGCAATGCTCAATGCAATGGAATTTGGTATTATCATTACACATTACTCAAAATAGATAAAAGGGTCGAGTAGACCTAAAGGTAGCATCAGCTGAATGAGGCACAATGAACCCACTTGGATCAATTTCTCCAGTAGGATTCCTGGAGGGGAGGCTTCAGAACTGAAACTAAACTTCAGGAATCCACCCTCTTTAACACTTTTCTGATGTGTAATCGCACATTGGTTTTTGGTGGAGTGTAGCTGGAGATCTTTGTTAATTTGGTTTGGTGTGAAAGAAGCAACCCATCGGTGGTGAACTCAAGCGGCTTCATGGTATAATAGGTATGGTGGTGTTTTATACCCTAACAAGAAAACAGCTTTCCGAAGCCTGTTTTGACCTAGTAATACCCATTAGCCGCCATGTACATAGTATCCATCTGTTACTTATCTTTTATGATTATTTCTTGTTATGGTATCGCACAGTCATAGCCACGTTCACAGCCTAAATAAACACTCGTAATTAGTTAAAAAGCATCGAAAAGGAGAAGTGGGATTATTAGCCAATCTTTCTCGTCAACCTTTTTGAGGAGTCTAGATCCTCTGTTTAATTTTATGGTGTCTTATTGTGTTCAATGAATCTCATTCATTTATTTATATGGGTCTCGCGTTGGTCCCACATAAATAAATGACTGAGATTCACTAGACACAATAATATACCATAAAATTAGACAGAGGATCTTGTCTCCTTTTTTAGACCTAAAAATTTTGAGACGGACTGTTTGTTTTTCTTTTTCTTTTTTTCTTTTTATTTTGATTTTCAAAATTGACAAATTTCTTTTTTATTTTTATTTTAAAATTTATAAAAAAAAGTTTGCCATATTGAGTTTTTGATTTTTAAATTTCTTCTGGTTTTTTAAAACCATGAAAACTTAAAAGTATCCTTTTTTCTTATTTTCTGTTTTTTAATCTTATTTAGAACCAACTAAATATATATTATTTAATTATTTAATACATTAATTATTAATAAAATTGTGAATAATTTAATTTAATATTTTTATTTAAAACTAAAATTAATTATTAATATGAATTATGAGTAACTTAATTTTACTTAATAATAAAATTAAAGAAGTTTAATTTAATATTTATTAATAAATTTAAATAAATTTAAAATATCTTTAGCATATATAAATTTTAAATAAAATTGATCTAATAAATAAAATATATTTAAAAATAGTAATTTATAAATAAAAATTTTATTTTAATAAATTTATTAATAATTTTTAACAAATATTATATAAGAGATTAAAATAAAATTATTTAATTAAAAATAATTTATCTTTAAATTTTCGTGATAAAAATATAACTATATAAAAATTAACAACTAACTTAATGCTAATTCAACGAGGTCTCGAGTTTTAATATCATTATTAGGTTTGTCAAAAGATTAACATTTAATTAACCCTAATGAGCTGCTTTAATGGGTAAAGTAAGTCTCGTGTCTTTACCAACTTCAAACTAATCTCGCGTGTCAAAAGATTAACATTTAATTAACCTTAATGAGCTGCTTTAATGGGTAAAGTAAGTCTCGTGTCTTTACCAATTTAAAAGCTAATCTCGCGTGTCAACAGAGACAGGTTGCGTAAATTACTTACTGACTTAAGAATGTGATTAGCCAAGAAAAAAGGGATACGCAATGATTTATAATTGTCAATTTGATCGACACTATCAACATGTCATTTAATTTTAAAATATTTACTCACCAAATAAATTATTAAGATTATGATTAAAAAATCTAATCGGTTAGAATAGTTTAATCGTGAAAATCTTGAACCAACTAATTTTTCAGTTTAGTTTTTAACTTTCTAGGTAGATTTATTTCAATAACTCTTATTGTTAAAAATCGATCAGTTTATTGGTTAATTGGTTGATTTTTATAAACTAATTGAATTTTATAAACCAAAATAAACTAGTTAATTTTTATTTAATAGTCTCTTTTTTTAATTAAATTTTAAATTAAAGATAATATCATTTAATCTTATTTTAAATTCTTCTATTTTATTTAATATTTAACTAATTTTATGAAGGTTTAACATTGGTTGAAACTTTCAGACCTAAAACTTCTTGTGTTGTCGGTCTAACTTTTGATTCGATTTTTAAAATATTAAATATAGATTACTATGCAATTAGTGGTTTATTAAATATGCATCCAAAAATAACAATTTAATCGCTTGTAAAAAGATTTAACATTTAATGTTATCATAAACTTTAATTGATAAATAAATAACAACTTTATATATATCATTTTAAAATACAAAGTAAAAGGGAATAATTGACAAAGATAGAATTTTTGTAACTAAAATGCAATCTTTATTTTATTTATATTATATTTTTCACAATAAAACAGTCCATATCATTCTACTTATTTTTTTGTCACTCAAGCAATATGTCATGATAAAAGATTTTTTAAAAAAATTGAAAGGAATTGTATTAATAATAGCAAAAGGTACAGCTACATTATAATGAATCGCATTGTTAATCTATACTCAACATATACTGAGGTTACAATAGAGAGCTAAAAATCACAAGGTTAAGATTGAAATATAACATTCGGATGTTCTTCAACTCATTACTAATAGAGAGCTATGTTTGTTGTGAGCTATGAACGTGACAATGTGTTCTTTTATCTGATATTTATCTTCCTCAACACCTTTGTATATTCTCATATTTATATCCCTCCATATGGAGTAGATGGTGGTAGTAAACGTTGTTTTGATAATTGTTCCATTAAGTTCTCCTGGCTTACTCCTGGCAATGATCATATTAAGAGTCTCTCTCCATTCAAAGGTAAACATGGGAAGTTGTAGCATATGCATTATCCTGCTCCATATTGCCTTAGTTTAGCTACATTCAAAGAATAAATGATTTTGACTCTCCATTGCATGTTTACAAAGAACACAAATAGGATCTTAATTTTCAAAAACTATCTATCTTTGATTCTGAGTCTATTTTTGATTACCAAACAAGAGAATACCAGTTAAGCATTACATGCAAGTATCTTATGCCAGAAGCTATTATGAAAAGTACCTCTCGAGTTGGGCATCCAAATAATGTGGTCCTCTCCTACTTCCTCAGGAATAGTAGGCAAGTAATATATAAGTAAAGAGAATCCTCGAAAATTGCTCCTCCAATCTCCATTGTGGATAAGTGAAGAGACCCTTGCATTGAGTGGGATACGATTACTGAGATATGTTATTTCTACTCTCTGGATAAGTGGATTGTAGGGTGTCCAATTATCAAACCAAAATCGATTGTTTTCACCATCCTCTAACTGATGCTTAATATAAGGGTAGACCAAGTCTCTCAAATTAAGGGTGTAATTGAAAGTCCACGAATATTCTCAAGAGTTTTCAATTTTCCAGAAATTTCAATATTTTAAATAGTATTCATTTACCCATTTGATCTATAAAGCTTTTTTATTGGTGACGAGTCTCTGTATTCTTTTGCATAAAGGAATCTTTCGCATTTGTGATATTGATATGACACCAAGCTTGGTAGAGTAATCTCGCTCCATTTCACTTTGGCATTCTTACCATTTTCTATTTTTTCGGATCACAACAAGTCTTTTAAAATTCTATCAATTTCCTTAATCAACCTCTTAGGCAATACAACATGTGCAAACCAATAAATGTGTAAGCTATTTAATACTGACGTGATGAGAGTCAATCTGATTGCTATAGAGAGAAAACGATTTTACTAAGCAGTGATCCTTTCTTTAATCTTCTGGATCAAAGGGATGGATCTGAAAATTTTAGCTTGGTGGTAGTGATTGTAACTCCCAAATATTTGAAAGTAGTGTGCACTCTAAAGCCAACAATACTACTAATGTCCTCTTTGTTTTGAACATTTGAGGATATGTACAGATTGCTCTTCTTCATATTCACCCTTAGGCTAGACCATTCTGAAAAAATATGCAGAAAGTTTTTTTAAAATTCTGATGGAATGAGTGTCTGCACTACTGAGTAGCATGAGAACATCTGCATAAATCAAATGTGTCAACTTGATCTCTCTACATTTGTGGTGAAATCAGAATTTGCCATCATTTTTAAGAAATTTAGAGAGCAATCTAGAAATCCCTTCCATTGCTAGAGCAAATAGGTAAGGGGAAAGAAGGTCCCCTTGCCTAATACCATTGGCTGGTCTGAATGGAAATGAAGGAACACCATTCACCATTACACTGAAAGAGGATGTTTGGATGCATGCCAATATCTAGTGTTCGAACTTAGAAGGTAAACTTATAGCTTCTAGGCATTCTTGCAAGAATCTCCAACTGATAGTATCATATGCCTTTAAAAAATCAATTTTCATTAGCCAATTTTGATAGGCTTCCTTGTGTGGTATTCCTTTAGCAACTCCTATAAAAGGAGTGTATTGTCTTTAATACTTGTCCCTAGTAAGAATGCTCCTTGTGCCATTTGTATCACTTATAATAGAACTAGCT
This sequence comes from Erythroxylum divaricatum, assembly GCA_025434745.1. Classification (NCBI taxonomy): domain Eukaryota; kingdom Viridiplantae; phylum Streptophyta; class Magnoliopsida; order Malpighiales; family Erythroxylaceae; genus Erythroxylum; species Erythroxylum divaricatum. The sequence continues at coordinate 30,804,495 of JANTPM010000007.1, forward strand.
TCAGCCTTATAGCAAAAAGCTTGACAATCACTTTATAAACAATAGTGCAACAGGATATAGGTCTGAATTTAGTAATAGAAGATGATTGCCTCTTCTTAAGAATAAGAAAAAATGTGTGATTTATCTCTTTGAGCAATTTTGTAGATGCGAAGAACTCTAGTATAGCCTTAGTAAAAAGTGGCCCAGTAATATCCCACATGGTCTGAAAAAAGTGTGCAGTGAATCCATATAGACCTGGAGCTTTTGATGGATGAAAGCTAAAAAGTGCTTCTTTGACCTCCTATGAAGAAGAGGATTGGTTAATCTATCATTGAGCTCCTGGTTTAAAGAAACCTCAAACACATCTTTGACATTAAAACCCTGAAGTGGGATATCTGATGTCCCCATTAACTGCTTGAAATAGCTCCGAATTGAATTGCTTAACTCCTGATGACCTGTGATCAAATTACCATTGATATCGTATAATGTTGTTATGGTATTCACATTTCTTCTAGACGTTAATGAAGCATGGAATAATCGGGTGTTGGAATCTCCATCTTTGAGCTAATTCAGTCTTGCCTTTTGCTTAAGGACCGAATTGTGGAAAACCAATTGTTCTTGATATTCCTTCAATCATCTGTTTTCAACAGCCCTTAGGTCACTGTCCACAGGGTGAGTGTAACAAGCTTCTTATGCTTCAGCTAGTTTCCTCTTTCATAAATCCAGATCTTGATTTTACTGTCGCACCAGTACTTTAATAGTCTGCTTGAATATTTTGAGTTTTTGCATCAACCGGTAGGCCTTAAAACCTTGCACTTCATGACTCCAACATCTTTTTACAAGCTCCATAAACCCCTCCATCTATATATTTCCATTGAAGAATCTAAATGGAGTTCCCATTCCAATCAGTGCCACCATGTTTTGGATAATTATATATGAATGATCTGATAAGATATTGTCTTCAAAGCATACAAATGATTGTGGGAATTCACATAACCATCTTGGGTTCACAATTGCTCTATCTAGCTTTTTTCGGATTAACCACTCACTTTGTTGCTTACTGGTCCAGGTAAATATTCTCCCAATTGCTCTTAAATCCATCAACTGAAAAAATTGATTTAACCCTCTGCTAGCTCCCATTTTGTATCTAGTACCACCTTCAACTTCACTCGAATTCAAAGAACAATTGAAATTGCCTATGGCTATCCAGGAACAAGGCATTTTATTTTGAAGTAATTGCATATCCCTCCATAATTTATCCCTCTGAAAAGCAAAATTTGAGGCATAAACAAGAGTAACTTCAAAGGAATCGGGATTACCTCGAATTTGGCAACATAGGTGTATAAATTGGTCACTTTGATTGGTTACTTTCACATCAATGCAATTTGAGTTTTATATTTAGTACCAAAAAATTGCAGTCCTGACTGAGTATGAGAGGCTTTTTTTTTTAGAGGCTCTTATTTTCGTCTCAAGTAGACCTACCGAAAACGATTTCTTTTCTAGCACTAACTCCTTTATTGTGGACTGTTTAAGAGGGTTATTTAACCCTCTGGGATTCCATACTAAAATTGTCATCTAAGGGGAATACCTATTGGATTTTGTTCTCCTTCAGGTTGATCTATTGCTGGATTTGGAGGGTGACTCTGCTAATCCCTTATTCCCTGAATGCTCAAGTTGTATATGTTGTGATTGTTGTGAAATTTCATCTTGCAGTTATTGCACAACCATGTTTTGTACTTCGGCCACCACTATCTCCGCTGATGGAATCTCGGTTGAGTTACCATGATTTTCTAAATAGCCTTTTAACTGCTGGAGGTTAGTGTGGTTTACGGTATTAGGGGTGGAATTCATTATTCTTCTATCCTTGGATGGTCTATCCATTGTCTCCTCACCCCTGTTAGTATCTACTTGTGTCATCTTTGGAGTTTGTGGGAGTGCATTCTCAAATTGCATTCCCTCCATCGTCAGAGCATGACCCAATATTGTCTCATATGATGGTAATTCTAGTAGTATATTGTTATCTTTTTTATTATCCTACCAGTTATGAGTTGTTTCCTCTTGCAAGTGTAGGTCTTCCAATTTCAATTCCACAACCTACTTTCTCCCTGGCCCTGTCAGTAGTCTCCATTTCCCTTGTGTGCATAACTACTGCATTCCCCATATCCTTGGGATGGACTTCAATCCCCAATATCTCCTTCTACCTTCCAATTTGAAAATATCTTTCAGTAGGCAGCTCTGAATTTTTTCCAATCTCAAAACAGATCTTGACATACCCTATACACTCCATATTTGATGTTTGTGCATCTATACACAGAGGTTTACCCAACGAGCTAGCTAAATAGCTCAAACCCTCCACCATCCAAAGTTCTAACAGTAAATCATGAAATTGCGCCCACAGGGGAAATGCCCCAATGCAGTCACGATCAAATTCTATGCCCAATTGCCATTTTCTAAAAAACATGGGTTGGCCTCCGATATGCCAAGGACCCAATTCTATTATTTCAGACATATTACAATCAGTTGCAAACTTAAAAGGATTGTTACCATTATCCATAAGCAAGGTTTTCTCCAAACCTTTCTTCCCCTATCTGGCTGCTACCCATGTGTAAATAACTGGGAAGGTTGGTCGTTTATTCCAAAAGAAACCAACTAAAGCCATGGACCATGCCTTCGCCCCTGCCTGTAAAGCTCAATGGGAGGACAAATCACTCCATTCTTCAAGACTGCTAGATAATGCTTCAACTGAACTCGTTTATGTTGGAAGTTAAGTTTGTTTTGCCAAGCATTGGAAGTCAGTAGAGGCCTCTCTGCTTGTTTAGTAGTACAGCATGTTCTCGCCCCCTTCCCAGACTCTCCCTTTTTGACTAGGTTGCGTGTGAGAACAAGAAATTCTTCTACAGATAAAATTAAAGATTCACTACAGCCCGAAATCCCATTCTCGACCTTAGATAGGCCCTCCATAGAGGGAGAAACTCAACTAGTAGTGGTGAGCAGCGGTAGAAATCTCGCAACCAAGGAGGTGAATGACGGGAAGTTTCCAAAAAGGAAAAAAGTAGGGATAAAATTGTCAATACAAATGGTAGAAGGCAAAGAAAAGTTTGAAATCATTGAATAACTAATTCTCTATTAACAAAACTTAGGAATAAATAAATAGTTTGTTTCAAGGCCTTTGATTTGTATTTGTAATTTATTCTTATGTATTTTGATATTATAAATTGTAATTCCGATATTCAGAACTATTATTTAGGTTAATACAAATTTTATCACTTAATGGAACATTTTAAAAGAAGTTATTTTCTATATGTATAATATGTGCCAATGTTTTAAAAACTAAATTTGAAATTAAACTTGTAAGACAAAAGATTCGATATTGAACATCACAAAATTGACTAAAGATTAAATAAAATTAAAAATTTTAAAATATATTTAAAAGAGATTATCCTTACTTATCGGATAATTTGAAGTTTAATTAAAAAAATAGATTGCTAATTTTCATTTACACGAACTTATTAATCTATAAGAATTAATCGATTAATTAATAAATTGATTGATTTTTAACAACAAAAGTTATTAAAGTAAATGGATCCGGAAAGTTAAAAACAGAACCGAAAAATTAGACAATTCAAAATTTTTTACAATTAAATCGGTTAAACCGGTTGAGTTTTTAAAGATAAACTCTAAATCAATACACATCTCTTTGATAGATAAAGTATTTTTCATCTTTTTTAATACAAATAAATAAAATAAAAAAAGGAATATCACCAAATAGAAAAATGATATTTCATAAATATACAGAAGTTTCATGATCAATCTAGAGTGGATATTCCAACTTATCTTGATCGAGCTAACACGAACTTGTTGGACTCTAAAAGAAAAGCCGAGACAGTAAAAACGGGATCAGGATACTAAAAGGAAGTTAAAACACTAAACATACAAGATAACGAAGCACAAGCAGGCACCAAATAAGGTTTGATGAAACAATAATTGGAAATTTGGTTTCCAACTCAAACAAGCATAAATTAGTTGCAGGCATTATGTATTGGATGTAACCAATGGTTAAAAAACTTAACTGATTCGATCGGTTAATCGTAAAAGCTTTCAATTGTCCAATTTTTTTTATTTTTAACTTTTACATTCGATTTATTTTAATAACTCTTATTCTTAAAAATTGATCAATTTATTATTTAATTTGTTAATTTTTATTAAATATCTTATAAACTCAAATAAATCAATTAGTTTTTATTTAATAATGTCTTTTTAATTAAATTTCAAATTCTTCGATAAGTAAAGATAATATCTTTCAATCATATTTTAAAGTTTTTAATTTTATTTAATCTTTAACTAATTTTATGACGGCCTAATATCCATTAAACTTTTTAAATTTTAAACTTTTGGTCTTATCTGTTTAACTTTCAGTTTGATTTTTAAAACATTGGATGTAACAAAGCTTTTTTTAAGCTATTTAAATGATTTATGAATTAAGTTTAATTTGTTCTCCACAACAAAAAGTGGGTCAAAATGTTGTGACTATAGGTTTTACAATAATTATTATGATAATTTGGTGGTAATTAGATGGATTATTACTATTACTAGTAATTTTTTATTATCGTCAATTTTTGGTTTTTCTAGTGGTGGTATACTGTTATGGAAAACCTTTTAAATTAAAATAAGTTTATATTTTACAAATTATTTTCATTTTAACATTCTTGAATTACTATATTTAAATTATAAAAATATTGTTATATTTTTATATTTTATTATCACGTGACCTCTGAATTTTCTTATTTTGTTATATTAAATAACTTAATTATAATCTTGAAATATTGTTTTGAATGATTGAACATAGTTTTTTAATTGCTAAAACAATTTTATGCTTATTCACTTCTTCTTGAAAAAATGACTACCAATATACAAGAAAAACAAAAAAATTTGCATAACTTATATTTTTAATTTTATTTTATTTTTTAATTGATAAAAATAAATTTAAACTAATGACAATTACCAACTTTTAGGTTTGTTCAAAATTCCACCTCCCTCTCAGAATCAGATCCTCTGTTCGAATTAACCAGTTCTTACCTTATTCTATTAAATCTCATTTACACATTTATGTGAAGTTCATACAAATGAGTAGACCAGATTAAATGACACAGAGTTGGAACATCCTAATAGGACTAGGGTGCTCCAACCCCCCTCCCTTTTATCTCCTTGACACAATAATTGCTTAATTATTATTTGCATCTTTAAAGGAGTCAATTTATTATTTTAACAATTATTATGGGTATAATCAATGATTAAAAATACAATTGATTTAGTCAGTTTAACTGTAAAAATTTTGTACAGTTCAACTTGTTGGTTCAGTTTTCAACTTTTTTGTTCAATCTACTTACTTACTTAAAACTCAATCCATATCACCTCTATTCCCGCTTAAAAAAGTCCAGCGTTTTCATTCTAAAAGCAAGCATTTAATGCTTCTCAAAACTCAAAACGTCAAGCCTTTTGGCTCTAAAAGCAAGCATTTAATGCTTTTGAAACCCTTTTCATCTTTTAGATAATATCCAACATTTTCATTCTAAAAGCAAGCATTTAATGCTTTTTAAAACCCAAAATGTCAAGCCTTTTGGTTCTAAAAGCAAGCATTTAATGCTTCTGAAACCCTTTTCATCTTTTAGATAATGTTTGGTTTAAAAAACAAAGCATTTAATGCTCTCAAAAGCCAAGCATTTAATGCTTCTCAAAAGTATCATAGGTTGCTTCTCCAAATCTCCATACTTCATCAGTTCTCGGCGAAGCTAAGGATGCAGAGATCAAGCAGGTTTTCTCAGGAACCATGCATTTCACGTTACTCCATTGATATATTTTACTTTGGTGATGATGTAGGAGTTGTGAGGCCTTACCCATTGTTAACTTCTTTTGAAATTCTGAGAAGGAACTCCAGAGATTTGCGGGCATAAGCTTTTATCTTTGGTTGAACAACTAGGTGTGTGCTTATATACAACTCTTATGGACTTTGATTATGGAGGAAAGACGTTTCACAGTTAGTGCACAGCTCAAGTAATGCAACTTCGTGTTTCTTCTAAATGTCATTTTGATGGCTTGCCAATCTACTTACTTACTTAAGTATTTTTGAATTATGAGGAGAAAATTTTTAAATTGAAAATTGTAGTTATATGCATCAATTATATGAAGCATAAACATTGGTTTTCACAAGCATGTATATATATGAAGCTTAAAATTTTAAAATTTTTTACTTGTATTTTACCAAAAACTGTGAGGTCAATAGGTTACAACAATTTCTTTTACAAGAAATTGTGCAAAACTAGTGGCATAGGAGAATGCAATATAGGTCCCTTTTTGCCCTATATTTTTAAGTGCTTTGTCATATCAATAGTTTCAGATATGAGAACGTTTTTAGCATCAGAATTTAGCGTCTTTTATTTGTGACCTATATATCCTATTATGTAAGGGATCATAATCCTTTACAGAAAGGCTTTTTCTTTACAAAAACATCAAACTTCTAGATTAGAAGAAAAGAAAAGGTGTTGTTAGAGTGTGTTCTTTGTGGTAGGAGAATGAATTTTATTTTGCAAAAGATTAATTGGATCAGAATTTCATTTTCATCTCCATTTTTGTTATGTTCTGCCTTCTTTGTAAAACATGTTTATGTTCTTTTTTTTTATTTTCATCTAACTATTAGAACTATTACTTTTTATTTAGTTTTTCATCTTGCTTCTACGACTGTTAGTATAATAATGCTTTATAAAAGGTTCCTTCTTTGCAAAAAAGATCAGAAGTTCTGGTTTAGAACAAAGGACTATGTGCTCTTATGGTAAAGTGAATTTCATTTGGTAGAAGATTCATTCTAAGTGATGATGTTAGAAATATAGTTTGTATAGGTATTATGAAGATATCAGGTTGTTATATATGTTCTTACTTTGGTATAACTGCTGAAACTGCCTCATAAGACAATGGATCATGTGCAATCAACATAATATTCTGCCTGTGGTTTCAAGGAGAAACCAGTGTGGTATGAAGAGTCATCTTAAAGAAAATCAGACCCCACTACTAGAAGATGCATTTTCTATTTGACAACCTGATGCATTTTCCTTTATACCACACTGACAATCTTTATGCAAATTTAATAGATCTATATATGATGTGGTCTTTCCATTAGTTATTTTTTACTTAAAGCACGTCCATTTTTGCTCATATTTAACTCTTGTGTTATTGTTGTTGTTAGGAGTTCATGAAAATATTATCAGAAACTGTTGTTTACCACATTCCTCTTCAATTCTTACAAATCAGTACTTTTTGGAAAGAAGAATATCATCTGTTCAAACTTATTTACAACATAATGGTTTTACACCAATTTCTGAAGCAAATGGAAACCAAACATCCAATTCAACCAAGAGTAGTATAACAAATTTTGGATTTAAGTAGAGGCGTCCATTTACAGATTTTTCAAACTGCGCTAAGAACCTTTTCAAAGATTTTAACTCATTAGCTGTTCCAGGTTTGTCAATGTTAGATTGTATATAAAAAATGTTATATATTTTTTTCACTTATCCAATTTCATATACTTTGTTTTATGTTTAGAAGAAGCTGGTTGCTTAAACTAACGGCTCAAATCAAGGAAAATTTTTGAATTTAATAACCTTCCTCGTATTCAATCTATTGCAAGTTCGCTATGTTTAATCTCCAAGAAAAGTCAAATGGAAATCTATTAGCAATGAAGCCATGAAGACATGTAATTAGAAGTATGGGCAAATGTAATGCTATAACTTGCAATTGCAAAATTCATGATAACATTGAGGCTTCAAGCATTGCATGTGAAATTGGATTGCCAGATCTAAATGTTCCACTGGAAGATTATCCAAATAGTCAAGCCGATGGCATTACTGATCTTGTGTAAGAAGATTTACAATCTGGATTATCAGATGAAATTGGCAGAACAATAGATAATAATGTGAATGGTATGGATATAATTCTAATTATGCTAAATTAACTGTCTTAGAATTTTTTATATAATAATTTTTTCTTCTTTGTTACAGCTATTGTTAATTAATTGAATGGTGCATCTATTGAACAAGGTACACTTGACATATTTAATTTTTCTATTTATATAATTTTGGTAAGACATTGTATTGATTTCTGCTTCTCCAATCTACTTATAGGGTATTGCATAATTGAATTTATTTACTATTGTTGCAGTTGAAAGTGATGATGCAAATGCAACTGACATTAATGAAGATGATAGTATTGAAGAAAGCACTTACTTTGCACATAAAGGTTTAATATCTCAGAGGTTGTTTAACATCTTTTGCACAACTGGTGTTTGCCTTAGTTAAAATTAGATTTATTTTTCTTTGACATAATATATTGATCTTGGTGATCCTCAATGCATCTGCATTTATTGTGGAGCTCAAATATGGTACTATGAGAGGATTTAAAAATCTAAGCACACTGCCAACCCTAGATTTGGTCTTTGCTGTGTTCAAGGAAAGATTCAACTACCACATTTCAAGCAACCTCCAGAGTATATAAGGAAGTTAGTATTCAGTAAAAATTTGGCAATATCCAAACATTTTATAAAATATATCAGGATTTATAATATGATGTTTAGTTTCACTTCTATGGGAGGAAAGGTTGACAAGTCAGTTAATGATGGAAATAGTCCTTATTCTTTTGTAATGTTTGGCTAGAATTATCATCATATTGGCAGTTTACTTCCAGTTAAAGGCCAGCTACCAAAATTTTCCTAAATTTATATCTTTGATACAGAACATGAAATTGATAATCGAATGACTGTTATAAGGTATGTCTTAAATCCATTGTCTCCATGATGAAACTATATGTTCCACTTTTCGATAAAAAGATGATGAGAGTTTTCTTGATCGTAGTATTGTGATGAATTTGAAGGAGATGCTTGATAGTTATAATATATTGACTCAGGCTTTTAG
>JANTPM010000007.1:30822485-30837476 GCA_025434745.1 Erythroxylum divaricatum
AGTCAAGATTTTGATTTATATGTATTAAAAATCATAAAATTGGAATAATAAAAATCATAATGTCTAGTACAAAGACATCATACATTTTTCACAATTTAGAACTGGAATAAAGATTGAAATAACCAAAGTTTCAAATTGTCTTTGCGAGAACTCCACAGCATTCAAAACTCCATCTTCATATCAATGCATTATTATCATCCTATAAAAAAATAAAATATGATGAAAAATGTGAGTACTGAAGAGTAAAGTGGAGATTTTAAAGTTGTTTTTCTAATAAAATATTAATATTTTATTATATTTAACCATAAATATTAAAAAATAAAAAAATAGAGTTAATAAAAAACGGGTAGGATATGGGTATCCATAATTTGGGTTATCACTAGACCCATATCTAAATCCATATCCACATCTATTTTTCAACATCCATTTAAAATCCATTTAAAATATATTTTTTAGCCTTCATATCCATTTTTTCGGAATGGGTTGTGCGGATGTTAATTGGGTTGAAAATTCACTGTCATCCCTAGTATGTAACTTTTTTTATATATTTTTTTAAAAAATTGTTTTCCTACTTTAGAACTTTATAACTTTTAGCATCAACCCAATAACAACTTTCTAATATAAAAGACGGCAAAATAATAATAACAACAATAATAAACTAAAATGGGAAAATGAGGCAACAAGACATGCCAAGTGGGAGAATCGAATCGACCGGAGTGATAGAAAGGAGAAAAAAATCCCAAGTTTTGTGCTTACAAAGCAACCAGACTTACCTGTCGCTTTTGTCAGAAGAAGCTGCACACAAGACACCCTCCAGATGGACACCAACACTTGCCAACGTTAGACATCATCTCGAATCAACTGGCAGCACTCAGCAGACCAGCTCTCTCGATCATGAATCTTAACGTGACCCCAGCATGACCCTACGGGGGCGGGTTGCCTGAACCGAAGCCTCGTGGGTGGCAGAGGAAGAGTAATAAATATTCAAGCTTTCGGTGCTGACCTTAGTACCCTACACGACTACACAGATTGTCACTGCTTAATGCTTTTTGAGAACATTCGGTAAGGCAATCAATGATAGTCAAACTGGATAATACGTTTTCTTTTCGCTGTATTGTTGTCAAAGGAGCCGCCTTTTCTTGCTTTTTCATATCAGCCACTTTTTGGGGTCTATTTATTTGATGTTATTTTCATTTGGGTTTTTCTTGGATTTTCTTTTTGGAGTTGGTATTGTGGAGTAAAAAAAACTGACTTGGTCTATCTGTCCGGCACTGGATTTTGGAATTTCAGAAAAAAAAAGGCCGGCTTTTTGCTTGAGGGGAGAGAAAGAGAGGGGTTGAAATGAGGGAGATGCATGCGGTCCCACCACCACCACCTCTTGATTCGTCCACCGGAGCTGATTCCTCCTCCGGTGACGACCATGGGACGGATCGGCTCAGGATTTACCAAGCCTGGAAAGGCAGTAACGTAAGCTACTACTATCTTTCAGTTGATCTGATGTAAAGTTTAATTTGATCAATCAAAAGTGAAAATGAAACATCAGTCCAAAATTCAGGCTTGTGTTACTGGTCTTGATTGATGAAAGCGTAATCTTTGAGTTTGAATTCTGAAAGATTGGGATTAGGGTTTCTCTTAACAATGGAATTTAGCAGATGGAGATGTTAATTTTGGAGGGAGCATATGAAAGCTTTGATGTTCTTCTGTTCTTCAGGGATTATAGGTGAACAATTGGATATAAAGGTTTCTACTTTGTGTTAGCGGTTAATTAACTGAGAATTTTGCAGTTACTAGGTTGAGTGATGACTCTATACAGACCAGTGGTTTAGCTTTCTTATTCCTTGAAAAATCTCACCTGAGTTTCTTCACAGGCTGGTGATTTTTCTTCTTCTGTACTCCTTTGGTAGACTTTTTTGTTTTGGCAACTTTCTGCTGAAATCTATTTTGCTGTTACTCCCACCATTATCCTCCCTTTTCCCGATCTCTTTCCGCTTTTGCTTTTCTGATATGCAGCTATATGATCAGCCTCAATCATCCTGTTAATTGTTTCTTGACAAGTTCTATAAAGACCAAGGTTTTACCTTCTGGTTGTACGAATCTGAAAATTTAGGATGCTGATACTTTAGCTGTGCTGAGGTGAAGCTTCCATTTTATCAAAAAATGCAGTAATTTCTGTTACCATGTGGTGATAACCATGCTTAGGTACAACATCATAGTACAGAATTTACTCTTCACTGGGCAAATATCCGCTGATTCAATCGATCACTATCGCCATGTCAAGGAAATTTCACAATGAGACGTATTACAGTATTAAGGGAAATTTATCTTCCCAATAGCATATCATAATATTTTATTTCGTTAATTAGTAATTCAAGAATTGCTCTATTATCTGATAATTGCCTGATATCATTTGTTTGCAGGTATTCTTGCTTAACGGGAGGCTGATATTTGGACCAGATGCAAGATCTTTGTTATTAACATTATTTCTTATAATAGCTCCTGTTGTCATCTTCTGTGTCTTTGTAGCAAGAAAGCTTATGGATGATTTTCCTCATCACCTGGGGATATCTATAGTAGTAGTTGTTGTTGCCCTGACAATCATAGTAAGTTATTCTTCTTTCTTGAATCTTTTGTTTCATTTATTTTCTGTGATCTGTTTCTACGATGAAGTATTGATAGAATGATCATTTGCTCCTGGATTATACTATCTAAATTTTTTCACCCCCATTTAAGGAAAGAATCCTAACTACTATGTTAGTGACAGAAAACCTTAGTTTCTACTTTGATCTGTAACTAATGAATGCATTCTCTTTTCAGGATTTGATCTTTCTTCTGTTAACCTCAGGAAGAGATCCTGGTATTGTACCTCGCAATTCTCATCCTCCAGATCCGAAAGCTTATGGAGGACAGTCTGAGCTTATGCATGGGCAAACCCCACCTTTCCGTTTGCCACGTACAAAAGATGTCCTTATCAACGGGATCGTTGTGAAGACCAAGTATTGTGACACCTGCCTGCTTTACCGGCCTCCTCGTTGTTCTCACTGTTCAATATGCAATAACTGTGTGGAAAAGTTTGATCATCACTGTCCTTGGGTCGGTCAATGCATAGGACTGGTAATGAGACAATAGTTTCATTCTCTGCATTTTCATAGGCATTTCCATGATTCTGCATGCCTTAAGGAAACCTGAAACTTTTGGGTGTACAATTTAACCAAGTTTCTTTTGGAGGTAAACTCTTGCCCAATAAAGAATGATTGAAGTACTGGACTCTGAAATGCATGAACATGACGATCATCTTCCATATTGTTATTTTATTGCATCAATATGTTATTGTATAATCTATCTAATTGTAGAAGCCTTCTGATTCTGGGTGCAGCGCAATTACCGATTCTTCTTCATGTTCGTCTTCTCCACAACTATAATCTGTGTATATGTTCATGCGTTTTGCTGGGTATATATCACCAGAATCATGAATGGGGAGAACAAGTCAATTTGGAAAGCAATGCTTAAGACTCCTGCTTCCATTGCATTACTAATTTACACCTTTGTTTCAGTGTGGTTTGTTGGTGGACTTAGTGTGTTCCATTTGTATCTTATCAGTAAAAACCAGGTAGGGAAGAGTCATTGGTGATTGACACCTACAATTTCGTTCCCTGCATTTATAATTCTGTTGTCCTTAAAGTAAGCTATCTTTATAAGTTGATGTTGAAGTTAATTTCCATCGTTCCAATATTGTATATTTTTCTCAGCCTTTTTTTTTTGGGTGTTTTGACAGTCAACCTATGAAAACTTTAGATACCGATTCGATGGACTGCCTAATCCATTTGATGGGGGATGTCTCAAGAACTTCAAGGATGTATTTTTCACAAGTATTCCCTCATCCAAGAACAATTTCAGAGCCAAAGTTCCAACGAGACCTCAAATTCCAGCTCGGGTGGATGATGACAGTTTTGCCAACTCAAAAATAGAGAAGTCAGCGGGTGACTTAGAGGTGGGACCAAAGCCAGAATGGGACCAGTCTGTTGAAGAACTGGGGAATCGTTCAGTCCGAAGTGACTACAATTTGGATGAAGATGGCCGATTCAATGATGTCTCCCCAGAATTAGGTCGGATCCTTCTTCCACAAGGTATGGAAGGGCAGCTTGTCGAACGGTCTAGGCGCTCTAGCTTGGGAAGGATAAGTGGAAACTGGGAAATGTCATCTGATGATCCTGCTTTAATGGCTGCAATTGAAGCAAACCAGCTCTCTAATGGTAACTGGAAGTCCAAAAGCCAACGTTCACAAGAAAACACAAGGAGATGACATCGGAGGAAGGAAGAAAATTTGTTATTTAAGCCATATGAGAAACTAAAGGTATAAAGAAAAAATTTTAAAAATGGAAGGGAAAAAAAAAAAGAAGTGTGCATGTGCAGGTTATATTTCTCCGGCAATCAATTACTGTCGTAACTCATCTTTCTTTTTTCTTGATCTTGATTCAAATCCGCTGTATCTAAATACTTCCCATTGTTATTCTGTATAGTATCGTGCCAACCCTTGTCTCAGCTTTTAGGTTCCTGTAATTCACGAAACGTGTATTTTTCCATCATCACCACCACGAGTTAAGCGCTTGTGTTGTGTAAAGACCATACCAGCTTACAAAATCTAAGGCCACTTGGTATGGCAATATGTGACCCCCTAAAATTTATCATTTTTTGACAATCTGAAGCTTACTGAAATGATGAACAGTCAGTTTATGTTCTGTTTCTTGATTCTTTCTTGAACTACAATTAAATTCAATACAAAGATCAATGTGCAGTTCTTGTCTCTCATTATCAGTAGTGTTATTATCAAACATTAAGATCAATCACAAGGGAGAATTGGAAACTTAGAGCAATGCAGAGTTGCTCTGACCCACTAATTGCTTATTTTCTGATTTCTCCCGAATTTATAATCTTTCAAGTGTCAACTTAGTACTCTTCCGCTTCTTTTTAGTCTCATCATCAGAGACTTGCAAGATGCACCACTCAGCATCATTCAAAAGCGGTAACAAGTCCTTCAACTGTGTCAGTAACTTGGAGAACATCTTATAGTTCCACGTGAAACTTGGGGAACTACAGATATTATGTGATCAAGCTAAAATATATCGCAAGCCTGCCAATCCTGTCTTCCAATTACTCTTCTGTGTCTCTATTACAAGTAAAATGGGTAGTAATCAACGGCAAAAAGCTTGACAGCTATCAAGCTCTTGACTATTGTTCAATGAAGAATATCTACACTAAAGTGAAAAAGAAAAATCCATCACGGATATCATCAACATTTTGATATGAAGAAACGGTATTCTATAGGGAATCGGTCAAATAGCTAAATGAGCAGTTCCACTAGCTATGTCCATCCACTTCTAGTTTCTACTTTCGACAAAGACATTCATGTTTTCTCAAAGGCCAAAAAGAATAAGAATATGCTAGCATGTGGAACAACATATGCCACTAGAAGTTAAGAAGGGAGATGTAAGAAAACATTTGAATCCAAAATCAATCATATCATTTCTGAGGCCTCAAATAAACCGAGGATCAATTCCATAGTATCTTGAATATAGAAGTTAATTAACGTAACAAAAAAGATATCAAGTGATACAAATTCAATTGGAATTGAAGGCCAAGTTGCACTGACTTAACCAAATCTGCCAGCCATTATTGTTTGAACATCATTGCATTGACTGGAATCGTTTCATAATCATAAGGCTCATATCCATATACCTCTGTGCGCAGTGGGAAAGGCATGAGGATTCACTGGAACTAAACTTACTCCCAGGTGTACCAGTAATGCATTTGTCCCAACAAGCACTTGTTAGCTTCGCCACCATCTCATTAACCATGGCTTTTTCTTTCTCTTGCTGCATACCAACCAAGTCATTCAGAAACAAGAAACAACAAAATCCCACAAATGCAAATGATATTTATTTCCGTTAATTCCACATTTGGTTTGAATCCAAATCTTTCAGCATACACAAAAGAACAAAAAAGGTCTTCATTCTTTCACATGATGCTATCATTGCCACCAGCATTTCATAGGCAGCGTAAGATTCTTATATATCAATGTAAAGTGCCTTCCATAACAACAACAAACCCGAACTAAATACCCAAAAGGATTCAAATTTTATAAGCTCTACACCAATTATTCAAATTTAAGGGATCTAAGAATTGCAACCCACCGACTAAAATCAATTTCTCAAATCATGTAGATCATGGATTTGATAAGCAGAAAAGCGAGAAAAAGAAACGAAAAAGAGAAAGAGAATTCAAATTGGGGCAACATTACACAAGCAACTGAACTCACGTTGAGGAATCCCTGCAATTCAGTGGAGTTAAGTAACGAAGGATCCATTGGTCGTTGGGTTTTTGGTTTCTTCGGTCGCTAAAACCCTAATTCACTACCTCAAAGCTCTCAATAAACCCTAGACGAAAGGCGTCGTTCTGTATAGCCACTCGAGCAAAAACGACACCGAACTACTGGACTTGTTGAACATAATCCATTGATAGTTTACATAAGAAAAACGTTAAAATTTAAATTATGTAAATGATACTAATTCAGCAATAATTAAAATAAAAAGGTAAAATAACATAATTCAGCAAGTCTATAATAATTATTGTCAAATTATAAAGTACATTATAAATTTTAAAATATTAAAAAAATATAATAAACTAAAATCGACCAGTCTAATTAATTCAGAAACTTATTATTTTCATTTTTAATTAGATTTTTAAAATTATTTTATCTATTAAACTAATTAAATTCTATAATAATATTTTTTAAATGTAGAAAGATACATTATAAATTTTAAAATGTTAAAAAATAAAAATAATAAACTAAAATTGATCAATCGAATTAATTCAAAAACCTATTATTTTTATTTTTAATTAGATTATTAAAATTAATTTATCTATTCAACTAATAGTTTCAATTTTCATAATATATTTATGCATCAATTTATTTATTTTTATAAAAGTAAAATGTATATTTCATATAAAATAAAAGATAATATATTTTTACATTTAAATTTTAAATTTTTCTACAGATAAAAATAACTTTTTTAATCATATTTAAAAAATTTAATTTTATTTAAATTTTAAATAATTTTATAAACGTATTGAATCTTTTAAACTTTGGTTTAATTTCTAGCTAATTTTTAAAACATGATAGTATCATGTTTACTCAGAAGTTGGCTTTGTCTTACGTTCAAATAGACAATAAAAAGGAGGCTTCGTATGAATTAAGCATCAACTTGTTTTTTTTATCTTTTTTTAAGGCAATTGGCATTCTTATAGTTAATTGTGATTAATTGAATTCGAAATTTTAAAATAAATAATTTTTTTGTTCAATTTATTTTAATAATTTTTGTAGCTAAAAATTAGTCAGTTTATTAATTAATCTATCAGTTTTTGTAAATTAACTAATTTTTGAAAAAAAACTAGTTTATTTTTATTAAAATTTAAATTTTTTAATAAGTAAGGATAGTCTTCTTTTTCAATTATATTCTAAATCCTTCAATTTTATTCAATTTTTACTATATTTCAATTTTATAATGGTCTAATATCAATTGAATATTTAAATTTTAAATTTTTTTATTTTATCAGTTTAATTTTTAATCTAATTTTTAAAATATTGCTATTAACCGAAAAATATAACAAAGCAAGAGTTTTTGACTTTATGGGCATAAGCTATTTTTAATTTACTGAACTTAGAACTTCTGCTTCAAATACAGTCAAAACAAAATAGAAAAAGTAATGTTTTAAAAATTGGGTAAGTTCATTCAATTTAATAATAAAAAATTTGAATCTGATCAATTTATTAATTAATCGGCTAATTTTTGTAAACAAATAAGTTTTTATAATTTAAAATAAATTGAATAATTTTTATTTAACAATTTTCTTAATTAAAATTTAAATTGATAAAAAAGACAGCCTTTTTTTGTTTTGTTTATATTAATAAGGGCGAAAAAGAGACTTGAACTATTTCTCTTGACCTTTTGTTTTGTCAACACTCTTTGCGAAATTTAATTAATAAGAATTAAGGTTTCACATTTTATGATTTTAGCATATAAATTATTTTTTAACACTCAAAACAAAGCTTGGTTATATTCTTCTATCTTCTATAATTATAAAAAATTCTTTAAAACTCCTAAAAGTTATAGTGAAATACAAGTAAATGTTTAAATTTTAATTTTCACTAATTAAGTATAACTTTTTTTAATAGATTTTTTAATTTATTATTTTAATAAATTTGTATTAAATAATCTATCAATCATGTAAGCAAAAAATTTTAAGGCTTAAAAGATTTAATCAATATAAGATTGTAATAAAATCGGTTAAAGATTAAATAAATTAAAATATGATTGTAAGATATTTTCAAAAAAAGTATGTTAAATAGTAATTAATGAATTAATTTTAATTTATAAAAATTTATTAATTTACAAAAATTAAACGATTAATAATTTTAAACAACAAGAGTTATTAAAATAGATCAAACCGAAAAATTAAAAAATACGATTAATGGATCAAATCGGTTGAATTTTTTAATTAAATTGTAGGTAAAATGGATAGTAATCAAAGGCGAAAAGCATGACATCCACCTATCTTGATTATTGTTCAATGAAGAAAATCTAAACTAAAGTGCACAAAGAAAAATCCATCACGAATTTCATTAACATTTTGGTATGAAGAAATGGTATTCGAAAGGGAATCAATCAAATGGCTAAATGAGCAGTTCAAATAACAAGTCCTTCAACTGTGTCAGTAACTTGGAGCACATCTTATAGTTCCACGTGAAACTTGGGGAACTACAGATATCATATGATCAAGCTAAACTATATTGCAAGCCTGCCAATCCTGTCTTCCAAATACTCTTCTGTGTCTCTAATACAAGTAAAATGGGTAGTAATCAACGGCAAAGAGCTTGACAGCTATCAAGCTATTGAGTATTGTTCAATGAAGAATATCTAAACTAAAGTGAAAAAGAAAAATCCATCACCAATATCATCAACATTTTGATATGAAGAAATGGTGGGATTCAGTCAAATAGCTAAATGAGCAGTTCAACTAGTATGTCCTTCCACTCCTAGTTTCTGCTATTGACAAAGACATTCATGTGTTCTCAAAGGCCAGAAAGAATAAGAATATGCTAGCAAGTGGAACAACACATACCACTGGAAGTTAAGAAGGGAGATGAAAGAAAACCCTTGAATCCAAAATCAATCATATCATTTCTGAGGCCTCAAATCCATAAACCTCTGCTCGCAGTGGGAAAGGGATGAGGAGTCCCTCCTGGAGACGAACTCACTCCCACGTGTGCCAGTAATGCATTTGTCAACACATTTGTCCCAACAAGCAATAGTTAACTTCGTCACCATCTCATTCATGTCTTTTGATTTTCTCCTGTTGCATACCAACCAAGTCATTCAGAAACAAGAAATAACAAAATCCCACAAAACTCATCACCATCATTAAATTGCAACAGATATTTATTTCCGTTAATTCCACATTTGGTTTGAATCCAAATCTTTCAGTATGCCCAGAAGAACAAAAAGGTATTCATTCTTTCACACGATACCATCATTGCCACCACCAATTCATAGGCAGCGTAAGATTCTTATATATCAGTGTAAAGTGCCTTCCCTACCAATGACAATCCTAAACTAAACACCCAAAAACATTCAAATTCTATAAGCTCTATTCCAAATTATTCAACTTTACGGGATCTAAGAATTGCTACCCACCAGTAAACTGAAATCAATTTCTCAACTAGACGATGGATTTGATAAGCAAAAAAGCGAGAAATGTACTTTCTACCAAACATTTTCCATAACGTCAATTAGGTTCAAAATTGAAACACAGGTCTTGATTTCACCTTCTTTTACCTATGCAAATATATTACTTCTTGTCATCCTCTAAAAATTAATAACAGCTCTTCCTCTGTTCTGAAAGCAGTCACTAGTTAATTCCAGAAAGTTTCACAAAAACAAATTTTCACCAAAAAGGAAATTAAAGAAATTCTAAAAATAAACAAAAATAAAACGTTGTTTTGTTTCTCATAGAATTTACAGTTGCAACCTACTGAAGTTGTTCTCGCATCCTCTATGAAGCTTCAACTTCAACTGCTAACTACTGCAGGGAAAAGAGGAAGAACCAAACTTCAGAAAATAAAGTGCAAACCAAAAACATACCCTAACATTTTAGCTAGAGACATCTAGGTTTTAAATTCACAACACCATTTTATAGATCATATGAGCTCTCTTACCATGTCAAGGAAAATGGCAGTTGGGTTGCCAGGAGAAGGAGGATTATTATCCAACACTGATGCTTGAGGGCCTGCCTTAACTCTTGCCTCGGGGTCTAAAGCAGACAGTACTTCCATTTCTTCAAGGCCAATCTGTCTCTCAATCACATCAATGTTCTCCTGAAGGACTTCCATCTCCCCAAATGGTAGCTTGAGATCCAATGCCTGAACCCCAATGGTAATTGCCTCATCCTTCTTGAATCTTAAGAAAGGCATACAAAGCTTTTGTGTTTGTTTAAAATTTGCTGACTGGCCAACAGAACTCTTCCGTAAAGCCTCCAATATCTCCCCATCTGGCGCAAATGTTCCAGAGTTGCTGTCATATTTGCTTTGAAGTATCGTCAAGCACTCAGCTTTCCACCCATCAAATTGCTCGTTTACAAATATCAGACATTTCTTCTTCTTGTCAGTTTGTGTTGCCACCGGATCATCCTTGCCAACATCTGGAGCACCCTTCTTATTAGCTCTTTTTGGAGCAGACGTTTGCTTCTGCAGTAGCTTCCTCATAGAAGCAATAGTGTCTTGCAAGTATTTATTGGCAGCCTTAAGCGTAAGGTCAGTAGAACCAGCTGTAGGCCATCCTGCATTTACCACAAAACCATCTTTCTTCAAAAGCTCCCTCCAAACATATTCTCCATAGTGCGGGCATATCGGTGTGATAAGCCGTGTCTGCACATCCATAAAACGCCATACTAAATCACAATTCATACCACCAGTGCCACATGAGAACCTATATTCATCCCTAGCAGCTTGGAGATCGTAAAACCCACTCTTTAGAGCTTCCCTAAACATGTAGTCCCCGTAATTCTTTTCAGTCGTTTTAATAGCAATGTTTATCTCATTTTCAAAAACGCGATCAGCATAAGTAGATGGTGGACCTGCCCTCAGGGAAGATTCAGCAGCCAAAACCTCTTCCATCCATGAAATCTCTTTAGTAAGGCGAAGAATTGCAGCATTTGCAGTCTCAAATACAAAGTTTGCATCATCCACACCATCTCCGGCATCAGCCAATGAAAACCGTGTTGCATCTGCCGAGAACTCTTCAATAGCCTGTCGAAGAGTCCTAAAGTTTCCAGTGCTTTTGGACATCTTTTCAGAGTTCAGCATCATATGACCATTACACCTAAAACCACGAGGCCAATGATGCTTCGCCATGATTGCAGTGTGATTGTAGATGCAGAATGTCAAATGATTTTGAATGAGGTCCTTACCAGAAACTCGAAGATCAAATGGATACCAATATTCAAATTCCTGCTTCATCTTATCAAGTGTTGATGAAGGGATATCTGAAACAGTGGGGTAAGGCCCACCACAGAAGATAAAATCCCAGACTTCATCTGTCAGTTGTTCAGGTTGAATATTATGGGACTTCCCTGAACCATACATATCTTCATTATGTAGCAGGTGTGCCACAGTGTAATAAGCCATATAGATTGTCGAGTCAGATAAAGACTCAACAAGAAATTCTTCATCCCAGGGAATCCGTGTGCCAAGCCCAAAAGACCGTGAGCAAGCCCACTGATTCAACCAGCTCAATGTATGTTCAAACCCATGCCGTGTCTCATCGAAGAAGAGATTCATAGAAGATAAACATTCCTCAGCCAATTTCTTCCACTCTTTTTCACCATAGGTGATGTACCATTGATCTGTAAGAGCCACAACACAATCGTCACCTGACCTCGAAATGACCCTCTTCTCTGGTTCACTATAGACAATAGCCTCACCCGTTTCAATTAGCTTTGCCTTAATCAAAGGTTTCACTTCCTGAACTTTCATACCTTTATATGAATCAACAAGCATTGTGCCCTCTGTAAAACCTCTAAGGTATGTCAACCTCTTTGCCTCAGCAAGCTTCTCTTTGTCATTTTGGCTCTTGATTTTTAAATCCAAGCAAACTTTTTCTGCAGCCCTATCCCCAAGTTCTGGGATCTCAATGATGGGAATGATCTCAAAGGGCATTATCCATTCGTCCTTCAGTCCATACTTTGCCCTTAGAGCTGGTTTGACCTTCAAATCATGCAGTGCCATATAGTCATCTGGGGCATCACTAGGTACACTGGTCACAATACCTGTACCTTTATCTGTAAGAATAGTCAACATTGGAAGAGCATATATGACCTTATTAACTGACAGTGGGGACTTCAGAGGGAGACCAATCAGATCATAGCCCGTCAGTTCAAGCAAGCAATTATGTTTTTGGGGGATCCTCGAGAAATTTTGATAGGAAAGATTACGTGCTGCTCTCTCTGTGAGAATGAACACATCACTATCATTAATTTCAAAAGCTCCATACTTCCCATCAGGCAATACCCACGCATTTGTTTGTCCAAACATAGTCTCAGGTCTCAATGTAGCAGCAGCTAAATAGATCTTTTTACCCTCCAAATGTTTAAATTTTTGGGGAAAAGGAGGCAGCACCTCCATCTTGATGATGGTGTATTCCTGAGGTTGCACTCCTTCACCACTTGCCCTGTCATGGTCAGCACATGGCTGGCCATCCAAGGGAGAGTAGATTGTATATCTAACATCTTTGACAATCTTGCCCGTTGATTTCAACTTCCTCATCTGCCACTTAACAAATGAATCAAAGTATGGGTTCATATCTGTAGTCACAAATGATCGTCTCCAATCACAACCCAGGCCAAAAGCCTTGAGATCCTCCATAGCCAATGGGGGAAAGAATTTTAACCATTCATAAGGATCTTGAAACTTTGATATCTCACTCTCTAGAAGCCCAAAACTTCGCATGATCTCCCACTGGAACATTTGTCCTCCAGATTTTGAGGCAGCTTTTGACTTTTTCCCCTTGAACTTATCTGGTGGTGGGGCTCCATCTGCACTCTCAAGCTCTGTTTGGGGCTTTGCTTGCTCCTCGACCTCTTTGTTGAATACAGGTGGGTCACCAAACTGTTGAATCTCCCGCTGAAGCTTGTCGGCTGAGGCCTTTATGGGCATTCCGGTGCAGTGGAAAGCAAATGGTAAGAGCACATTGGCACCCCTCAATCTATGATAAGCAGCAGCAAATTCGAGCTTGGATAGTGAAAATGCATGGCCAAGATGCAGGAACCCATTCATATACGGGAATGGAAAGTTCCCAAAGAATTTCTCTCCAGCTTCAGGAGGCCTGTCATTAGTTTCCGCCCTGAAAACATCTTTCTCATCCCACCAACTTCGAGCCCTGGCCTCAATCTCCAAGAGACGGTCCCTCCTTGCAAAACTTTTAACACCCTCAGTAGTCATTTGACACAAACGAGCACTGCAAAAGAAGAATATTTACAGATCTTGACAAACCTGAACTAAACACCCAAAAACATTCAAATTCTATAAGCTCTATACCAAATTATTCAACTTTACGGGATCTAAGAATTGCTCCCCACCAGTAAACTGAAATCAATTTCTCAAGTAGACGATGGATTTGATAAGCAGAAAAGCGAGAAAAAGAAACGAAACAGACAGAGAAATCAATTTGGGGCAACATTACAGAAGTAACTGAACTCACGTTGAGGAATCTCTGCAATTCAGTTTCATTGGGTTTTCGGTTTCTTCCGTCGCTAAAGCCCTAATTCAGCCTCTCAAAGTTCTCAATAAACCCTAGACGAAAGGCGGTATAGGTAAAACAGGCATCAGATACGCTGTTCCATAACGCTGTGCCTACGCTGTTCCATTATTAAAACGTCGACGTTTTAACGTCTTAATTATATCAAACCTCTCGGCTTTCCTAAGCCAAGCCGATGCTCCTCGTTCTTTTGATTTTGCTTCACTCTTCGATCTTGCGCCGATTGTTCTTAACTCTTTCTATCCTCCTTTTGCGTTAATTCTTCTTTGAGGTATGCTCTTTACGGCGATACCACGGCTGGTCCTCAGAGTTTCACGCAGCGGTACCATTTGTTGCTTCCATGTTATTCATGCTCGCTTGTCTTCTCTTTGAGACTCTCTCTGTCCGCTTTGTCACCGCCGTGCTCAGCCTTGATTGGCATCGGTAGGTCCTATGATGTCTGTATCAGAACATCGGGTCACAGATGTTGAACTTACCCAGATTCTAGATTCGTTGGTAATTGGTAATTATAAGTGGAAATGGTTATTTTCCGATCTTCTTTTGGACTAAACTTTTGTTTGGATTGAAAGAAAGCAAGAGAAAAGAAAGGAAGAGAATTGAAGTTCTCTTGGTTTCCACCGTTTAGATAAAAATAAGCAGAGGGAAAGTGAGAAAATAGAGAGGCTAATATTATTAAGGCAGAGCTTGATTTGAATCTAATTTTCTCTGCTGCCAAACACTGTGTATGTTCTCTGTTTTGTTCTTTTTGGCAGAGAAATTGTTGTGGGCGGTAATTTATTCGGAGAGGGTGTGTTTGTTATTGCCCTTTTTGGCCAACGTAAAAAATTAGAGGGAACCACATTGACATAACTTTGTTAGTGGATGTTTGAAAATGTTCTAAAGAATATATTCAATGTCCTTCTACAGGTATTATATGATGGATGTGAAGAATTGGCTCAGAATGAAGCCAATTCCTCGAAGTATGTAATATCCAGTGAGAATAAGGTTTGAATTCAATTGTTATCCAAGGCATTGGTCTTAAGTGGGGTTTGTGTGCTTAGTTTCGACCTCACCCCCTATTCAACTCCCAAACGCATTCAGATACAAATGGAAAGAAAAGGGAAGACACATGCATAATAAAAATGTG
>JANTPM010000007.1:30875216-30893036 GCA_025434745.1 Erythroxylum divaricatum
ACAATATTACGTACCAAAAAATTAAATAATACTTATCCAATAAACATTATTCACCAATTCTTAATTTTAAAAAGACAATGATTTCAAATTTCCTTAAATTTGAAATTAAGTTTAACCTATGCATATGCATATACCAATAATTAATTTAAGACAATCTTGCAATAAAAATATTTTTTATTTGCATGACTCTTTAAAAAATATAAAATCTTTTATATCATTTTTTACAATTTTTTATGAAATAATTTTAACCATCCTCTCATGTCATAATAAATTATAACTGAATTGAATTTTTAACTTTATCTTTAAAATAATTAAAATATTATTTTTCATCTATAGTATACATCTTAATATTATTTAATTTATTTATTGTTTCATAATCTAATTAATATGATTCTCAAATAAATCATAAATTACTTTATCTATTACATAGAACTGTAAAGATACGTAATATTGAACTTTTCTAAATATCGCATTTAAATGAAGCTGTCATTTTGTTATTGTGGTATTTAATTTATAAAATGTTATATATATTCAGCTAATTAATTAATACTTGTGAGTTTATGATATAAAAATAAATAGATATACTGTAAATGTTTATATCACAAAAAGTATTATTAAGAATGATAATGTTCTAGTTTGATTAACAGATGATGATAACCATTTCTAGACCTTAAAAGGGGAATAAGGTACATGCAAGGGGATATGTGGTTTAGGTTGAAAGTTGAAACTATGGAAATTTCTGGTTAGGCAACGATTCTACAAATGGAAGGTCTACAACAATTCACCCATACAGTGCCCGCGTAACAAAAGTTTCGATTTTTACATAATTGGAAATCCAGAGTAAAAGAAGGACACGTTTTTAAAGAGACAGAGAGATAGATAGGACTGTATATAATATGGAGATGAGAGCCGCAAAGAGAAGAGAGGAAGAGACTCGAAGGAGAAGGAAAAAGAAGAAGACTTTCTGATTTTTTTTTGTTTTTATGTGATTTCCTGATTTTGTGGTTTCGGGGTTTGTCTTCTTTTTTGGCTTACTAGCTTAGATTGCATTTGCTCGTCTTGGGGGTTTTTTTTTTGTGTGGATTTGGTTGAATTTTAGAGCAGCAAGCATGAGAATGGACTTTTGGGTTTGGTTATATATGATCGCCGGCTACACTGGTGCGATTTGTTATTGGGTTTGCTCTTTTTTTGAGTTTTTTTTCCTTGTGTGTGTGATTGGAACTTCTTTTGATGATTGACTTTGATAGAGTCGTCCCCATTTAACAAAGTTTATATTTTCTGTTTGTCCAAAATTTTTTGCTCTGTTATTTGGGTATGCTTGGTTTGCCCAGAAATGGAGAATGGGAATATAACAAAAAGCTGTTATTGAACTGTTCTTGGTGTTGGTGGTGTCTGGATTTGCTTTAGTGCTGGTTTTAGTTTAATCTCGGATGAAATTCTGTTCTGAGGAAATAAATTTTGGAGTGTCTTTGGTCTTCTTTATATCAGCTTTCAATCAATGCTATTTCTTTGTGTTGATTGGGTTGGTAGATCGAGCTATATCCTTGTTTGGGTCATTTTTGTTGTTTAAAATCCTTTCACAGAGTATGTGTGGCCTGATGATTCTATGTTTGATTGATCTTTGTTAATGGAGTCAAATCATATTCAAGTTTTGAAACTAATTCTTTCATCTGTTTGATCAATTTGAGTTGTTATGTGCGATCAGCTGATGCACACTTCGTACTTTCTTCTCAATGTTTTGGATCATCTTCTCATGTTTGATGAGTTTTTCTTTTTCTTTTCCAGGGTAGTGCAATTGGTTTCTTCTCTATTCTCTTTCGATCTATTAGCTGTTTTGCTATTGTTTAGCAACTCAATCTGATGGCAGAGCTGTAAGTGACCTGGGGTTGAGTTTAGTTGATAGTTTTGGAAGAGCCTCCACAAAAGACTGTTAAAATTTGATTCTTCAATTCAGTGGAATGGACAGTTGATGCTTTACTTTCCTCTACCGACATTGATGGGATTGGTGGACTAGAATCTTAATGGTTCGGTAGGAAAATGGAACTTGGTTTTAATTCCTTTACAGGAGGGTAAGCAATAGATTTGGATGAGGGTGGAATAGTTAACTAGAAAAATAGCCTCCTTAACTTTCTGGACGACTGTATACTGGACCAAAAGAATGGGCTTGCCCCAAGTATCCTCAGGTGGCATTGCTGATGAAGTGGCATTGAGCACGTTTGTACAAACCCCAGCTATCATTGCTGGTATGAGTAGTTGTGATTTGAGTGGAATTCATGTAGGAAATCTTGGCACTCGGATGCAGATGGATTTGCCTTGCTCTTCTCTTGGAGACCACCATAGGAAAACTAACACAGAGCATAAGAGTGGTTGGTTTACTCATAAAATTGGTCAGAATTTTCAGACACCTGTTCCTAGGATTGTAGGGTTTGAATCAAGGGGCCCTTCTGTTAACCTATTCCATGGAAATCAGTCAATGTCCACTGTTGTTAGCATTAAAAATGATGAAGTTGAGTCGACTGGGTCGCAAGTCAGGAAGCGAGTATTGTCTCCACTAGGTGGAATGCTTCTTCCTGATCAATTCAATCATGATCGGTTGGATATTAGTGACGGAAGTCATTCTTATGTTTTTCAGCGTGGTAAAGATAACTATAAAGGTTCGCCATCAAATGAGCATAAGAAAGCTCATATTGGCAATTCCAATTATTTCAATTCTCCCAGCTGGTCTTCTTCTTGTATTCCAGAGTGGATCAATTTACACAATGGTAATTGTGAGGCAAACTCTATATTCTTCACTGATGGTCCAGTGTTAGAAAACATGAGGCTAGAGCCTCACAGTGCCTTTATCTCACCACCTGAGATCAATAGATTTGGAGAAACAAATAAGGTAACATCAGAAACTGGGGCTATTCCAATACCTACAAAGAAGACGGTTTCACCCCCTTTGTCATTATCTCCCCTTGGTCCAAAACTTCCAGAACGAATAAAATCTTCCCGAGGATACCAGAATATCGGGAAAAAGTTAGACGATGAATATATAACCTTCAGGGATATAGAACAATCACTTGATGGCACTGTCTCAGACATTCTGTCCATTGAGAAGCGTAAGGATTGCAACATGCTAAATGAATCTTTACAAGGATTTGATCTTTTCCATAAACGGTTTGATGCATTGATTCCAGAGGTTAGCAGTTCTTGGGATGAGAATTCAGATGTCACTCGCCCGTGTATCAAATTTGGTAGAACACTCAGTGGTCTATCAGTTAGAAGGTCCTTAATTGGTTCATTTGAGGAATCTCTGTTGTCTGGAAGGCTACTGGCAGGGAAAGCTTGTCAGGTTAGCACTTATAATGTGTTGCAGAACATTAAAGTTAACTTTAATGTGTTTGATTATGCTTAGCGAATGAAAAAAAAGTGATGTCTGTGTATAATTCCTCATTCTCTTTGCATAAATGTAGAGGATTGATGGTTTCCTTGCTGTTCTCAATGTAACTGGAGGGAATTTCTCACCACAATCGCAGAAGCTTCCATTCACGGTGACTAGTGTGGATGGTGATAATTATTTGCTTTATTACTCATCAATAGATCTAGCAGGGCATCTACATTCAACTAAGGCCAATGCTTCAAAAATGAGAAGGAGCCTTAGCATTGATGATTCTCGAGCTGAGAAAAGCAGAATACGTATACCAATGAAAGGACGTATCCAATTGGTAATTTTTCATTTCGTCTAACTGTTATGTCGTCAAGCTGGCCATTTCAAGATAGGACCCTTATTCTGTAGAAAAGAAATAGTTATTCAATTGGACAAAATGGTCTATGGAAGGAGTAATCTTGAACTGTTTTGCGGTTACTCGGCAGTGTCTTTTAATCCCTGTTTTTCCTTCAATCACTAAATGAAAATGTTGATTTTGATTGTTATCTATACGGATCATTGACGAAATTTGTTGCCATTATATGTTTGAGCTTTCCTATGCAATTGACTAGCTGTGTTTCTGTAAATTTAACTCATATTTCATATCTGGTGGTGCTTTAATTGGGAAGGCTGAGATTGGCAGATTGAATTGGTGTTACAGGTTCTTAGCAATCCTGAAAAGACACCTATTCACACTTTCCTTTGCAACTACGATCTCACTGACATGCCAACTGGTACAAAGGTATGCTGACTTAGGATAAATATGATTTTCAAGTATGGGTGAAAGGTTTTGGGCCATTATGAATAATGTCTAGCTCAATGAACAGATGGGTGTTGCCTTCTCTAGGATACTTAATTTGGCATAATTTTTTTCTTCTATTGTTTAATTTAGTTAACTTGCAATATTCATTAATTGACACACTCCATCTCTCTCTCAAGACATTCCTACGCCAAAGGATGAACTTATCTTCGTCTGGACCAACAAATTTACTGGCCAATCAGAGCAGAAGAGATGTGAAGATGAAAGACAATGGCAAAGGATCTTCAATTTCAAAGGATGACTGTTCATTGCCTCACAGAACAGAATCTGCAGATTCAAGTGATACTGACCCTGTACATAGAACAAGATATTCTAAACAGAGTAGGTTCAACAATAGTCAATGCATAAATGGTTGCTTGGGGGAGGGAAATACCCCAAGCTCACCTGATAATTGTGTAAATAAAATTGTACAGAGCCCTTCAAAGGTCAATTATAGTACTAATGGGGCAGGCGTTCTCCGTTATGCACTTCATCTTCGGTTCTTGTGCTCTTCCCCCAAAAAAAATTCTAGGTCCTTTCAGAGATGCAAATCTGATCCTTTATCTGCACCAGAATCAAACAAGATGAACTTAGACTGGGATCGACGCTTTTATTTGTATAGCGATATGAGGGTGGTGTTCCCTCAACGTCATTCCGATGCTGATGAGGGCAAGGTAAGTACTGTCTTTTATACGAGTACCCTTGATTTGAAGTCTGGTTGTAGTAAATGCTTTATTGAAATTGGACATATATGTTTGTGTGTTCATTTCATTCTGTTGAGTAAAGTTCCAAGGCCGTCTGTTAAAAGTGTGTTTTACATGAGGTAGCAAAATTTGGAATCTAGTTAGCAGACAAATCCATCCTGTTTTGATGATTTACACATGTGAGAAACTGTTTTAGAATTTGACCGAAACCGATTCATTTATCAAATGAAACGAAAAAGAACGGGAGAAAACATATTCGTTCATGGAACAGAACTTAAAAGAGTACAAATTTTGTCCAAAAACAACACATCCTGCAATTGACAAAGTGATTAGTTTGTCCGTTGATTGTGCATAGAGCAATGAATTTTCTTACTGTCTTGTAATAAGGTATTCTATGTTGCATTGCAGTTGAAGGTGGAATATGACTATCCATCCAACCCAAAGTACTTTGACATCTGAAAATGCTCTGAAAGGTTATCTTCTGAAAGTGTTTTATCATACAACACTTGTATATATCTGTGCAGTGATTTCTGATGGGGCAGAAGGCTCCTTGTACAAATTTTTTCATTCTTCAATAATTTCATTTAACATTTTAGTTTCATCCTCAGTTATGATCTGGACAAGTTATTCAGATGAACAGTGGTTCCACATGCACAGAATCAAAGCACTGGAGGCTGGCTGGAGGCTGTACTACATAACAATCACCACTTTTACTTAAAATTTGGCCAAATCTAGACAACTTGGACTTGTCTTACTGTCTTTGGACTTTTTAGTGCCTATGTAAGCTCTTGGCTTTCAAGATAAATAAAAAAAGTCCTGGATGGAGAAGAAACAGCAGCGAGGAAAAGGATAAGCAGATAACCATGTCAATTATACAAGGGATTATGAGTTAATTATTTGACGAGTTAATTAACGAGTTAATAACTCGTGTTTCGTTTAAATTACTTAACGAGTTAATAGCTATTTTAACAAATAAACCCACTTTGAACTCATCAAATAAATGTCAAAAGTTTAAGGAACTAATAACATTGCGTATTGTCATATCATATTAAATTTGGGTTTATTAGAAACCACCTTTTTATTAAGTAGGAGTAAAGTTGCGTGTTATGAGACCTCTTTAGATTCCGTGTCTTAACAGGATTTTATCGAGTGAATTATGATGATTATGATGATTACTAACAATATTAAGTCTTATTTTATAGTACATGAAATAGATGAGAAAAAATATTTATTTATAAACAATTAAATTAAATTAAATGATTAAATATATGCACACATCATTTATAATTTTAATTTGATTTAAATTGTTCAATTTTTCAATGATATTATTTTAAAAATTTTAAATTTAATATATAATTCAAATTTAATTAAATCTCGAATTAAAATTAAACTATTCTATGAAAATATCGAGCTGAGAAGCGTGCCCATATGAGTGGTTGAAAGCGATGCTGAATTTGGATTCATTTTCAGGTAATTTCGCCGAAAGCCGTACCTGATCTTCTTGACATTGTCCATGACGTCCTCTTCTGAGCTTCGATCGATACATTTTTTCTCAAAAGGGGACCAAGATCCAGCGATTTGTCTGTTTCTTGCTTTAGAACCTAAAATTCTATTTGGAAATTGCTTACTAGCTCTATTCTCATTTTGTTTCCTTGTGCTCTTGGCTGGAGTAATAAACTAGTAAGGTTACTCATTTATGATTAAAACGTCACCGATTAAGTTATAGAAATAGTCTCTTTGTAAAATGCAAAAGAAAAGTTACGTATAATTGATGTTTCTCTCCCAGTATATCTCCCGACCATGCAAGCGAAGAGTCTCGTGCACTAAAATCTTATATTACTAATTTGATTTTCTATCAATTTCTTAAAAATTCGATTAAACTAAGATTTTAGATTCCATAAAAGCAATGTGGATATACACACATATAGCTAACTAAATGAACACGACTCTTACTCAGTACAGATTAGAAAGGTATTGCTTTAGCGGATCATATTCTGAACTGGGGTCCGAAGCCGTCCATTTTAGGATGAGACATTGAATGGATCCATTGATATCTTTGGTTGTCAATGCAGGACAATGACCGAAGAACACCAACACTTAGCCTGTTTCTTATCACAAATATCATCAATTTGATTCCGTTTTTGGCTTCTTTCTGGATGGAAAACGCGTTTTTTGGTTGTTTCTCATTCAAGTAGACAAAGGAAGTGCACAACAGTTCATCTGCTACAAAACTTGCTTTGGATCACGAACTAAAGCAAGCAAGTTATTATTTCTATGTTTAAGAACTTAATAAAGCTATAACATTTTTTGTTTAATCTTGTTGAATGTTGTTTATCAGATTAGGAAAATGTTTCTGATGCAAGAATTATCAAATCTTTGTTTTTATACCAAAATCAGTTGATCAGGACAAGAACAGGTTCGTTTAGGATCATATAATTTTCTGAAAAGGGTTGGTACATAAACCTTTATCAGATGAAAGATTCCTCGGTGTGGAGCTCATTGTCGTTTTCTTTCTACTGTTTTGGATTGAGTACAAGGACTTGCATGTACGTTTGTGTAGCTGTTACCAGCCTGAGCTAACCACATCCATACGTAGTCAAGCCATGATTTGTACGGATCCTGGAACTTTGTCTGTACATCTTCTTCTGCCCCTGAACTATTGTCCTGTTCCGGTTTTCCTAAGTTAAACGGTCGACTACAAATTCTTACAGGTCTTATCCCCGTCATTTTCTCACTTTGTTTTCAGATGGAAAACAACGAAGCACTACAAATGCATATCACAACAAATTAATGGAACAGTAAAAGAAGAGTTAAGATGATTTCAAGACTCAAATTCTGAAATAAGTTCGTAAGTTAATTTAAAATCTGACCAAATTTTATGTTATGTCCTCCAAATTCGAATCCGGTCAACTCAGGACATGACGTGAGTATGCAATCACTAGCTCCAACGGATTGGAGGCTATATGGGAACCCTACGTCACCGACTAGACCAAAACTAGGTTTACATTGCTTCCATGCATGAGAAGCCATGCAAAATATTGCATTTACACAAGAACTCTGAACGTTAGCAAGCAACCACTACTGCATATTCATTGATTTCAAGATCTCCAAATTGAGCATGCATCATTCAGAAGTGGCTTTTCTGGTGCATATGAGCAGTAGATGTAATGTTCAGTAATTTCCACCAAAAGCTTCCAAGATTCTAAATACGTCACGTCAAGAATTGTAGTGAAAGTCCCGAGGAAGACAAACCATCACATACGTATATGTTGACGTAATTCATCCGAATCCAAATGCATGTTCTGCGAACAAAGAACTGCAGGTAAAGTAAACAAAATGGTGACAAAAGAGATTAACCGACTCGTCACGATCAGAAGTTAAAGTCACGAAACTACAAACCCCACAACACCAACGTTTCTCTCTGAACCATTTATTGTTTTTCACAGCAGCCAACCTGAAGGCACTTGGAGAAATTGAAAGATCCATTAAAAATGAACGACACAAAATGTCATATTCTTGATCCTTTGTTCTTACAAACTAATGTAATTACAGATAATAAAAATGTCATTTGATAGTAAACTAATCACCTGATTAGTTCCTAATTAGATGGAGAAAGACAAAGATTGTGTGTTTTGGACCTTTGTGGTTCAGCTAACTTGAAATTTAAGTGAAGGATCTGAATGGTTCTTTTCTGCTAGAAGCAGATAAATCCTGAAAGTAACATTAACACTAACCTTTTGGCTTAAGATTCATGAATCATGAGTTCACATAATCATTATCGAGGTATGTGCAGACCCCTCATCTAAGTGGACTTTCAGTTTAGAGTATGATTGTTTGTGGTTTTCGTATTCCTGTGAACTGCATTAATTGCTCACTAAGAGTCTGGTGAACTTTCACAAAATCATTATTGATGTATGTGCAGGCCCCTCATCTACTAAGTAGACTTTCCGTTTACAATATGATTGTTTAAGGTTTTCATATTCCTGTGAAATGTAGTACTCACTAAGATTTAGTGAATTGTGATTAAGGATCTACTCAGACTTTATATCAGTGTCAGCATCTTTAAAGTTAGGTGCTTCTTTCAGGTACTAATATTCTATTTTTATAAAAATTTGAAGTTTTAAAACTTCATTCATATAAATCATTGAAATTCTAATTTGAGACATATCTCACACATGAACCCTCCTGAATTCTACCATTTTAGACTCGCATTTTGAAGCAAAAATAGTTTATTACAATATTAAAACAACGATGAGGACGACAATTAGTGACGGAGCCAGAAGTTTAAGATAAGAGGGTTCAAATATTTAATTTTTTAAAATCTTGGGGAGCCCAATGTAAATGGACTCCAAATAATTCCATCCTTATATATATTTTTTAAATGTTGGGAGGTCCGGTACACCATGGGCTCCACGTAGCTCCGTCTATGACGACAATATCGTTTCAATATGAATCTTTTTAAGATGTCATGCAGAAATATGTAATCTTACTCCTAATCAACAGAGGCATTAATTTTATAGACAAAAAAGAAACGATTGAAAGAAAACAATATACCTAAGCAAATAATTGCATAAACGAAAATCAAAATAAATATAAATATAAAAGTAAGTAAATAAATAAACATATAAAAAACAAATGATTAAATAAAACAAACAAGCTATTTTTAAAAAATACAAAATAAAGAAATAAATAAGATAACTAAAAAATAAAGTATTGCAAACAAAATTATTTAGGCTAAATAAAAAATACAAGATTTGGAGAAAAATATTTAAAAAATTTATGAAAAGAGATTAACCTTTTTTTTTATTCGAGGAAATCCTGTAGGCGGGCCAAGCGAGCATACCTTTCTTAGGGTCCAACTGACGCACCACTCTATAGGCGGGCCAAGCGGGCGCACCTCATCATTGAGGGCCCAACTAGTTCTCCATCTACAGGTAAAACCTCGGCTGCCTCAGGCTCTTACAAGAGGAGCTAGCATGGAATCGAACCTGGGACCTAACCAAAGTCAAGCTCCGCTCTCAACCATCAAGCCACACCCCTTGAAGGCAGATTAACCTACTTACATAGGCTCTTTACCCATATCTTAGTTCAGTCAAGTCCCGATAAGCTCTGACATGATCATATCATTCATGATCAATTTTTTTTGAATTCTTCTTGGGTCTTCATGCACTTGATCTCTTACAATCTTTAAGGTATTAAAATGTCTTCTCCTGATATCTTCAAACAACCTAAATCTTGTGTCTTGTAACTTACTATTAATATCAGTCACTTCCAACTTATCTCTTATGTACTACATTTCCAACCTTATCTCTTCTTTGAAAGATCATCTTCATATCTGTCATTATTAACTTAATCATCATTTTGTTTTCCTGTAGCTTAACTGTTTCTTTTAATTGTTTGTTTTGACCTGTCAAAGGAAAGCGATTGCTCGGTTAAAACATTAATTGATTACATCTTTGCTCTTTTCTTTTTCTGTGAAGAAAAGCTGATCATTGAAAGAATGGGTTGCTTCCCTACATGACTTGTCTAAATTGATAAGCCATTTTGGACAGTAAATGCTCAAAAGATGTTAATATTTGAAAGAAACTTCATTCTCCTGGTTAAAATTTAATGTTCTTAAAAAACTCAAACTCTATTAAATTTTGTAAATATATTATTTAACAAAAGAGTTCTTTATAAAAAAAATTCAAACTTTATTAAAATTTTTCATATCAGTTCAAAATTAAAAAAGTAGCATTAAAATACTCGAATTCAACTTTTATGAAAAATAATCCGACATTAACGTGAATAATATGGTAGGTCACATCATATTAATATTTTTTCTATGTAACTATCACGTATTGTATTTGTATCACATATAAATTTTATTGTTTAATTTATTAAAAAATCAAATACCCTAAAATAATTATGAAATAATATATATGAAACACTGTATAATTATTTTAGAATGTTATATTTTTAATTTATTAAATAATAAATTTAGTATGTTACAAAAATACTAATTTAAAATATCTCGCTACATTAATGGAAAACTTACACTCGGGTTATTTTTGGTAAAAATTAACAATTAAAATATTTCAATGTCATTTTTTAAAGTTCAAGCTAATATTATAAAATTAAGGAAACTTTAAAAATTTTCAGTAAAATACGATAATTTTAAAAAATATTATATTCTATTTTTTTGAATGAAATAATATCTTTTATTTGTTTAAAATATTTTTTATAAAATGAGAATAATTAATATATACTTTGATAGAGATGGGCCAAAACTTCCCTTCTTGGCTAGGACTTAGGATAAGGGCTATATTGTGTATGGTGTCTATTTTTAACAACTTTCAGCCCTATCTGACTTAGTGTAGGGGCTATGTTGTGTATGGTGCCTAACTTTTACAATGGTAAGCCCTCCAGGTGGCTCTAAGATGACCACAGCCCATTTTTTCTCTCTTTCTTTATATATATATATACTTCAATTGAGTATTAATGATAATGATACATACATATATATATATATATATATATATAAACTCCAAGTTGTAACTTAGTTGGCTACGCAGGTTGGATATGTAGGAAGAGCTCTCGGGTTCAATCTCCACTGAACACACTCGTAAGGAGGAGTGAAAAGCCTTAACTATGACTAAGTCCTGATTCGAATTAGTTGACCTAGTGGGTTCGGATACTGGCGGTGCCAACAAAAAAAATTATTTATGTGTTATAAAATTATCAATACCTTCTCCATCTAAATTATTTCTTTACATCTCTCAATATGACAGAAAACTAAAATCAAGGATTTTGATTTTATGGTATTTATATATTATTTATTAAATTATTTAGTTTATTACTTATTATATATTTTATTTATTTATTATTTTTAGTTTTAGTGTTATTCTTTTTTTTCCTTCATGTGAGTCATTTAGAAATAACATTTCTATTAGTTAGAGGTAAAGTTGCTTACTACTATATTTTGCCAAACTCTGTGCATCAGCAAAATTTTTATTGAATTGTTGTTATTGTTATAGTAACAAAAACCAGAACAGAATTATATCTTTTTTTAATAAAATTACTTGAGTTATTGCAATTGTGTTTATATTATTTATAATTAGTCTATAGTTATATTACGGAACATCAGACTGAGTATGCTGATGATGATAATTAGTTTATAGTTACCACAATAACTTATAATTAAATTCATAATAAACCAAATCACAATTATCTCATAATTAGCAATTTAAAATTGTATCCTATTAAGGTGTTGTAACAAAACATTAAATCATGAAATGGACATTTTAATACATTCTTATTAAAATATTTTGGTCCCTCCCATTAAAATTGATTATTCTTTGACACATTAATTTCTGAGGGACAGACTTCTGGGATAAGACAAGACAGTGAACAGCAACTTTGCATGGATTTTTGGTTATTTATGTATTTATTTATTCTGCTTCTTTTGTTCTTGTGATCTGCTATTTATATGGCCTTGAAGTCCTCTTTGGATTGTCACAGAACCACTTTTCTTTGACTGCAACTTCTGGCCGCCTCCAAGTCCAAGCACTATCATCGTCGTCTCACTCTCACTCTCACCTTTCTCTTCCATCACTTTTGCTGAAAACTTTTTCAATTTTTCCAATTCCAAAGCTCCTTACAAATGTCAGGCTTTTCATACCAGCACCACCCTTTTGTTCTTGATTCAGTGATATTGCAGAGCACTCCCATTAAGAACATGTCTGGTTTTATGGAGAATGGGAACATCAAGACCAACTGCTTCTCTCAATTTTACCCTTTTGAATCTCTTTATGAAACTCCTGTTGACGTTAGCTTCCAGGAAGTTAGTCATGTTGATCAAAACTCTTACGTTGTTCCAAGTGATACCGAGACTTCTTCTGTGACTAAAAAACAGAGCACAGGGTCCTCAACTGTTGTGAACAAGCTTGAAAGCGGCGAGCAAGTTACTCAAGTGGTGATTCCCATGAACAAGAAGAGAAAGCATACAAATGGGTCAACCTTAACCTCTGCTCAATCAAAGGTAAGCCTTCATAAGAATTCTGTTATGATCGTGACAATCTAGACCTCGGGCTCTGTTTCTTCATCGATGATTTTGGTCTCTCTGTTATTTTGATAGGATGCTTGGGAAGATAAAAGCAAGAATCATAAGAAATGTAATGGCCAAGTAAATGAAGCTGAGAAGAAACCAAAAGCTGAGAAGAAGGATCAGAAGAAAGTTGCTGAGGAGCCTCCAACAGGCTACATTCACGTAAGAGCAAGGAGGGGTCAAGCAACAGACAGCCATAGCCTCGCAGAGAGGGTACTTTTTCATCACTAGAACCTTATTTTTTCACGTTCCTACCAAGTAATGCTCTTTTTAGCTTACCCTTCTGGTACTTCCAGTGACATCTAAGAATGTCACACATGCAAAATTACAACCTGACATGCCACCGTTTCAGGTAAGAAGAGAGAAAATCAGTGAGAGGATGAAGACATTGCAGCGTATTGTTCCTGGTTGCGACAAGGTTGGTGTTCAGTTCCTTACCTTAATCCTGTCTTTCTCAAAAACTAATCTATACCCTTTTCTACTTCACTTCATTCATGCATCTGACAGCTTAACCTGGCATGGTTTTTCTAAAAACAGGTGACTGGAAAGGCTCAAATGTTGGATGAGATCATTAACTATGTCCAGTCCTTGCAAAATCAAGTGGAGGTGAAATACCAATTTCCATTAAGAGCCTGTAGATGCAACTAGATTAGTTTCTTTCTGTCTGAATCATGATCAGAATCAATTAACCCATCATGTTCTTGTCATTTTCCAGTTCCTGTCCATGAAGCTTGCTTCTGTTAATCCCCTGTTTTATGACTTTGGAGTGGATCTTGACCACTTCATAGTCATGCCTGAGGTAAAAATAGTTCTTGTTTCAGTCTTCTGGTTCAAGATTAAACATATGTAGTATTCAAGACTAAATCTGATGTGATCTTGTTTCTGCTTAATATTATTCAGAAGTTGAATAACTTGCCATCACCTTTGCCAAGTGTGCAACAATGCAGTCCCACCCAATCTGCAGCTTTTGGGGATACAACCACCATTGCAGCTACTTCTGTTGCAACTACAAACTTTGCCACAGTAGATAGCTATACTTTTATTGATAGTTCAGCCTCACTTTTAGTTCAAGGTGAAGGATCAAGTGAGCTAGTTACCAAGGTAGGCAAGTATTATAATTTCTTGAAAAAAACCTGAAAAACTCTTTTGTGCCAACTATTTTCTAACAAATGAAAAATTCCAAATGTTTCAGGATAGTGGTAGTCTACTATGGGAAGTGGATGAGAAAAGACAGAAACTTCAGAATCCATCTGGGTTCACCCATGACTTGTGTTCTTTTCACTGATAAAAGTAACAAGAGCTGCCCTACAATTACAAACTTCTGGTAAGCTCTCATGTCCTGTCTCATGTAATAATCCCAAATGAACAAACACTGTATATTGCACTTGACAAGAGAATTCTTTTTCTATCCAGCTTGCAAGGAGATGGAAAAAGCCAACCATGACCAGGGAAAATTAAATGAAGAAGTAAGGACATGGAAGATCTAAACTTGAGGCTCTGAAACCTCCTCTTGCAAGTCCAATAGTGTAGAAAGAGTTTAAATTGGAATCTAGACATGAATAAAGGGCAGCAAAATCAGTGGATGGAGAACTTAGAAATGGTACAACCGACCAAATAAGACCAGATCTATTTGCAGATCCCTTGTTTGTTCCTGTCCATTATGGCCCCTCCATCCAAGTGTCTAATGCACAAATTCCAAAGACTCCTGTGTGGTTATGAAGCCTGGACACAGCTTTTTTCATGCAGAGAAAGTATAAGTATAGTATATTATTCAAGTCACCATGCATTATGCAGTACGCACTTTTTCCCATGTATCATTTTTAATAACCATTGTAGAAAATTGAGTTCCTATGGTTTCAGTTAATTCTGTTGTTACAGTTATTCTTACTGTTTAATTTTCTGCACCTCACCTTTCATTTATTATTATCACTGGATAGAAAGAAAATGGAAAGAGAGATGAGAGGGATTATAGCTAGGTTGATGCTACAACTGTAATTGATATGATATGACTAGTTATGCAGTCGTCCTATTCTTTTCTTGGAATCTTCAAGTGTTTTGGCATTTTCTGAGTTGATGTTTTTGAGGCTAACTTCCCTTACCCACCACCTGCTGCAAATTGCAAACAGGACAGAAAGCATCTACAAATTGCTTTCTTGTATGATATTTCCTTTACAAGTTTCAAGTTGCAGCAAAGAGGGATAATGAAAGTTACTGCTCTTTCAGGAAAAAAAGACTTTCCAGAGAGATTATTACAAAATATAAAAGTTTTGGTATCTCTAGTTGAAAACTATCACACCCTCAATGACCCTCTTCTGTTAGTCTTTCCATGTCAATGATGAATCCCATAAACACTACTGCAATCATATTAATCTGAACTTTTTCAGATGGAACCATAAAATGATGTTAATGTGAAACCTGACAATTTTGTAGTTGAATCTGCATTAAGTAATTTATTTAAAAACCATGATTTGTAAGGTATTACTTGCATCAAACAATTTACTCAGGTACAGAAAAAACATTAAATTGAGTTGCAAAAATTCCAGAAAAATTGAACTAAAGATATTTTGTTGCTTTGGCAATCAGGATAAGTCCTTTATCTTGAAGGAAATAGTTAGAAGGTGGAATGACAAGTGACAGGAACTACACGCCGCTTGTCCAATCACCTGCCAAAAGTATGATTAGAACCTTAAAAACAGTTTATCTAACTAAACACATCAGTATCCTATGTAAACTACCAAGTAATCCCCTTAATGCAAAGATTTAAAATCATTGCCCCATCATTTCTTAATGATTAAGCAGTCCCTGTCAAAAGTTTTAACCCAATCTCTCATCTTTATTTCTGGTTTTAAGATGCTAGTAGCTACAGCTGTAGGACATAGACAATCCATGTGGTTGTTGTGTTCTTCTTGTTCTTAGTCCTGACCCACATGCTTAGTTTTAGCTTATATAATTGAGTCAAAATTGCAGAAATGATTCAAGAAATTTTAAAAAAATCAATCTTTTTACTTTACCCTGTCTTGTCCCATCTCTTCCACAACTTAAAATAAAGGTACTGTCAGCTAAAATTACTGCTTCCTTCTCTTCATCTCTTTCCTTTTCCATGTCTTTATCATCTTTTAACAACTTTTGTCTTAATTTGGTAAACAACTTTGTCATCTCTTTTTCAACTGATTGACTCATTTTTTAAAAATTGATTATATTAAAAAATTATTTTATTATTTAGTTATAAGCTGATTAAGTTGACTGATTCAACCCAATCAGTTGTTTTATGAAACTCTAATATAGTAGCATTTTGAAAGTTTGTCATTGGGTTGTTTTATGAAAAACTCTAATATAGTAGCGTTTTGAAGATTTGTAATGACCATAACACCCGTAGTAGTCACGAGGGTCATGATTACCAAGGGGACTAGCCACGCTGCACTTGTGTTGGTTTTTTTAATTTTAATTTTAATTTTACTTATTACTATAATAAAAATTAAATTAAATTTTAATTATAATTATGCTATTATTAATTTTATAAAATTAAAATAGAAATGATAAAAATAAAAAACAAAATAATTTTTAATTTAATTTAATTTTTAAAATAAAAATTTAAGATAAAAATTTAAATTTAAAAAATTATTTAAATTATTTAATTAATTTACAAATTATAGAATGCAGCCATTTATTTTAGAAGACTCAAACACCGTGCATATTCATCATCCAACAATTAATAATCATAATTAATTTGTAAAATGTTTCCATGTCTTAATTAATTTAAACATTTTAACTTTTGTTATTTATTTTAATAATTCAAAAAATGATAACTCATAAACATTTGATTAGATTAAAATTTTTATTTAACTCTAATATATTAATTCATTAAATAATTTATTATTCTTTACTAAGAATATTAACAAAATAATAAGATATATAATATTCATACCCTTATAATTTTTTTAAAGTCATTTTACACATAAACAACTAATATTAAACAACTAATTTTACTAAATATCTCTAACAAATAGCTAATACAATTTACTGGTCAAATCAACTAATATAATCAGCTAATAGTTAACGTAATCAACTACTTGCCAAAGAGGCCAATTTGACTCATTACACATATACAGTGATCATAAGAAGCTCAAAGGGGAAGCTTATCTACATATGTAATATATATATACAGTGCAAAGTCAAAATCAGTGGAACATGCGACCCTCCAAGATGAGTTGAGTTCAAAACTGAGGACCAGTCTGAATCTCCCAAGTGGATGGAAACAGGTTGCCAGAAGCAACTAAATTAATGGCTGGAGTTGCCAACTGGATGATGTATGGAATTGGAAGTCTTTTGACAGATTGATTAAACATATGTTTTGTAGCTCACCAACTGATCATTCATCATCTGGGATCCGTTATGCTTGTTGTTCTTCATGTATTTCCAAGTTATGTTTGGGTCCCCATGTTGATAGATCATGAAACATTTGGCATTATCATCATTAATTAACTTTTGCCACTTTCTTTAACAATCTTGCTTATGCTTTCCAAGTATGGAACAACATTGTCTACTATTTTAATTATCTTGTCTCTTATCTTAAGAACTTATAAAGAGACAGAAGGGGCAGTTTATTTCTATTTCTATTTTTCTGTTGTAATTTTTAATTTCTGTTTTCAGTCTTTTGTTTATGTTTTTCTTTCAAATAAAAACAAAATCTGTTTGATTGTTAATGTTAATGTAGTTGTATTTTTATCATTGATAATAGTTACATTTTAGATAAAATTTAAAGATAAATTATTTTTAATTAAATAAATTTATTTAATTTCTTATATAATATTTATTAACAAAT
>JANTPM010000007.1:30907459-30920949 GCA_025434745.1 Erythroxylum divaricatum
AAATAATTTTGTTTTAATTTAATATATTAGAAATGTAGTTTCAATTTTTCAAAATTAAAAAAATTAAAAAAACAAAAATTAATATATTAGTGTATTTTAGTGATCTATCAAATTCTTCTGTTGATCCTTACAAATTTAAGAAAATTTTGAGAAGTTTTTAATCGATCTCATTTATCATTGAAAAGTTGTATTGAGAGGGCTTTTGGTATTTTTTAGGTTCGATGGAAGATATATAAGAAAATGATGGTGCTGACTTCTTTTGCTCTATCTAAATTTTTATAAGAATATTAAAAAATATTAAGATATAAATAGTTAATACTCATACCCTTATAAATTTTTAAAAGTTATTTTACACGTAAACAAGTAATACTAATCAACAAATTTTAGCATACATTATTAAATAAACAGTTGATATTATCTGCCGGTCAAATCAACCATATTAATCTGCTATTAACAAACTTCTA
The DNA here is from genome assembly GCA_025434745.1 of Erythroxylum divaricatum. Classification (NCBI taxonomy): domain Eukaryota; kingdom Viridiplantae; phylum Streptophyta; class Magnoliopsida; order Malpighiales; family Erythroxylaceae; genus Erythroxylum; species Erythroxylum divaricatum. The sequence continues at coordinate 30,907,924 of JANTPM010000007.1, forward strand.
ATAGAATCAACTAACAGTTAATGTAATCTACTGATTGTCAAATAGGTTATATCATGTTTTGTAAATTTTTTTTAATGTTCTTACAATTGCTTGTTCATGTATGTTTATAATTAGAAGTTCAAGGAGAAGCTCGTTTATGTAGGTTTTGTTTTTTAATCTCTTGCCTTTTGCTACCCAAAATTCGAGCTGAAAATAGGGTGTTATCAAATCTTTCCAAAACTCGAGTTGAAAGTAGAGTGTTATTAAATCTTTTATACCCACCACGCTTCGTTGAACCCTTTCGCCCCGTTCGAAACCAAAGGTTGTGTTGGGATTCGAACACAAGACGTGGAGCTGCCCAGGACTATCCACCTAGAAGCTCTGATATTACTTTACTACCCCAAACTTAAGTTAAAGTTAAGGTGTTATCAAATCTTTTATACCATCTTAACACTTGAATGGTAAAGTTCGGCTATTTTAAAAAACTCTACCAGGACTAAGGCCCAATAAGGGAATGTCAAAAGATGGAGGCCCAATAAGAAAATGTTATAAGATGGAGGCCCAATTTGAGGAAAGAACGGCTTAATCTAAATCCAAACATACGAAAAATGGGCTGGATCACTCAAAACGGAACGGCATTGTGTAGAAGTTCCCGGAAGCTCTGCAATGGCGGTAAGAAGCGAAAGCCGAGATTCGGAAGCCATAATTTTCCCTTCACGTCGACGATTTCAGTTCATACGCGTCTCTAAATCCCGTTCCCTAGTCAAAGTGCTATATAAATCAAAATCGAAGACGATGAGGCTATTGCAGTTGGGTGTGTTGGTTGCTTCAGTTTCTGGACTCTTCTTGATCATCGTCTTATAATCGGGCTAGGTCCTACAGTACATTGCTAATATATCTTTGAGTTTCTGTGTTGTTTGTATGCCGTACATTGCAGGATAGAGGAGGTTTTGTCGTGGATGATGTTTGTTTAGCTTCTTTTTTTTTTTCAATTTTTAAGATGTAGTTGGGATCCAACGGCTTTCGAGTGAAGATGTGGAAGCATTGCAATTTCTGCAGACTAGTTTCAAGAAGTGTGTAGTAAAGTTTGGGTCTTTAATTCGAACTGGTTTATTAGGGTCTTAAAGTGTAGAGCCTTTCGTGATATGCGTCAAAAGGTTTGATATTTCTATTTTGGGACATTGGCTTGATGATGCAGAGTGCAAATGGGTTAGGTTTACAAGCTCTAACTGGCAAGGATAGTTGCCAGGTGATAATGAACTTCCCTAGTGACACTGTTTTCCTGGTGATAATGAAATTCCCTAGTGACACTGTCCCCATGTGGGTATGTATATCTTTCTTGATGTACTCAAAGATTCTATTGAAAATGGAACTATTCATGATCTAAAACATCATTAATAAATTGGCACATGAGAATGTACAGTAAGTTGATTTATTCTTGATTGATGATTTACGTGGTAACAGAAAGACCTGACAACCGGAGAACTTGAAGGATTGTCCTTTGAGTTTAACCGCTGTGAAGCTGTTGCTACATGGGAACAGGTGAGCTTAACCTTTTAAATTCCTATTTGCCAATTTTACATGGGAAGGATTGTCCTTTCAGATCGTTTTGCAATTTGTTTTATCATCTCGCTCTCTTTGACTTGAGTTGTACTTGATAATTGACTTATTATTTAGTGGGTAATTGTCAGGTGCAAAACAGTACTACAATACTCACAAAGGAATACATTGATGCTTTACAAAATGGATGGTAGGACTATGCATGGCATAGGATTAATACAGGAGTGAATCTGTACGTACTTACTAAAAGCTTTTATTGAAAAAGAACTGGATCATTTTTAATATGGTCGATTGGAATACAATCTATGAAAAATGGAAAGAAGGATGTAGTATATAATTGTTTCCTACCTTACATAACGTTGATTCAAGTTGGTATACTTTCATTCAAGTGGCAAAATACTTCATTTCCTTTATTTTCTTCTTTCTAAGGAAAAATATCAACAAATTGACTGATTTTCTGATTTTACTTGTCAATTTGAGTTAGTTAAGCTGAACCTACAGAAGCAAGTTTAAATGGGATGTTTCTCATTTGTGCTCCAGTAACCGCTGTGAGAACAAGACTGTATTCATGGAGAAGCTCTCATTGGTACTTCCTGAAGTACCACCGTGTATACCAAGGCAGTTTGACCAAAGTGCTGTCATTGGTAATTCAGGAGATCTCCTGAAAACAAAGTTTGGAAAGGAAATAGACAATTATGATGCTCTTCTGAGGGAGAACGGTGCCCCAATTGAGGTTAATTAGTTTATATATGTTTTAGTCAACCTTAGCTACTACCTTTCACCTAACCAGTGTATGTTAAACTTCATCAGTTTGTTTCTGCAGAATTTTACAGAATCAGTGGGCCATAAGAATACATTTCGTCTCCTTTATCTGGGATCTGCCAAAGCTATTGATAAAGTTATAGAGTTGGTTGGAAAGTCCACTACTCCACTTCTTACAAGGCCTTTCTTCATATTAAAATAGCGCTTATTTATCCGAATCCTGCAGAAACAAGGAAGGAGGTCTTGCTGATTAAAACAACAATACATGATATCATGAGCAAGATGATTCGGGTTTGTGTCATTATATCACTACCATCCATTTGCTTAGGTTTCATCTTTCTCAAGATGAAATGCAAGTGGGAGCAGCTGATGCAAATGGAGCAATGACATTTCTTCAATGTTGAAATTTCGTTGTACATTGGATACAGAGGCTATTAATTGGTTAAAGGTTTCCAATTTTTTCTTTACGTTGATTTTTTTAGGTTTGATGGTTTGTTCTTATATAACTAGGATTATTGCTTGTTGGCATGACCTGATTATGCTTATAGCAATTGTGTCTGGCATAAGTTATGCCATTGCAAATTATAGTTTTATGTTTCCTGTTTGGTGTTCCATTTTATCAAATGTGCGATATTTGTTCTTTGTTTAAAGTCAATATCTGAAATGTTGATCTTATCAAATGTTAGGAAATCCTGTTCGCTTTCATCCCCTATACAAGTTAACTTTCTAAATCTGTATGTCTCTATTGTGCAGGCAATTCCAATAAACAATGGTATATTTAATGATAGGTACATCATTTGGATCAGCAGCAAAGGGAACTGGATTGAAGGCTCTTGAATTTGCTCTGTGTGTTTGCGAGAAAGTAGATATGTATGGCTTCACGGTGGATCCAGGATATGAAGAATGGTACAACTCTTTCGATTATGAATGTCTCCAAAAGATTTTCATGCACAAGTTTTGTGTTTGTACGACCAACAATCTTTTTTCCTTCAGGACTAGATATTTTTCAGAATCTCGGAAAGGACACACTCCTCTGCTTGGGAGGGCTTACTATCAGATGATGGAATGTTTGCGTGTAAGCCTACTAGTCTTCCCCACTCTGTCTAGACATGCAATACTAGTCTTCCCCACTCTGTCTCAGACATGCACTTCTCTACCTCTCTCGCTTGAATGCTGACATGAAAAGAGCTGGGAAATTCTTATCAGCTTTCCCCGATGAGCATATCTATGGAATTGAGTGTGTTTGGTGTAGGAAAGCATTAAATGATTGGTACCAAGGTTGTAATCATATTTTTTATAGAAGAGATTTTTGATTAAACGTGTCTTAGTAAGAAAAGATTCTCTTGTTTGCTTTTTAACATTCTTTATTGTGTTTTCCATTAGCTTATCAAAATCCATTCCCCCATGAGAGCTGATCCAAAGCGTTTGCCTTGGAGAAATTGTTAAGGTATCTTTATTTTGTTTTATTGCTCAAGTCATTCTACTTCCAATCTGATCAATATTAAGTTCTCAAATTCTGTATTTATTAGAACCTGCTCTGTTATCTGTATTATACCTCTTATATATATATATATATATATAATATCTTTATTATACCTTTTCAGACCGTGTTTCATTGTGAGACTTTGAATTAAGTGTGATGACGGGGAGGATAGGAGTAGGCTCTAAAGACTTCCTTCGTGCCTGTTCAATTAGACAGAAGCGAGCCAAAAGAAAGATTTCAACAGTTTGCAGTTCCCGAAAGCCTGCTTTTGATCATCAAAAGTTTGTAAAAAGAACAACAATTTATCCACTGGAGCAGAGTCCTGGCCACGGTTTGCTTTGTGCTTTACCAAATGATTGAAGCTTTAAGGCACCAGCCTTACAGCAAGTCAGTTGAGTGACAATGATTTTGACAGCTGAGAGACCCTTTCTTGGAGCCTTGAAATTATGTTTTCTTCTTCAATGTCTCTGGCTTTTGTATACAATTTCATAATATTACTTTTCTGTTAGTCAAGTTAATATATATATTTTTTGTAATGATTGAAAATTGTAGTCACTAATATTTATGTATTGAATAAATTATAATAAGATAATATGTCCAAATGTGTATAATCTTTCAGGTTTTTTTAAATTTAATATCTAACTTTTTAATAATTTTGGTCATGAGATCGAAAAAGTGATAAAATAAGAGGTTTAAATCTTAAAAGGTTTAATCAATATTAGATTGTCATAAAATTGACTAAATATTGAATAAAATTTAAAAATTTAAAATATGATTGAAAGAAAATGTTCTTATTTATAAAAGAATTTGATGTTTTTAATTAAAAAATAAAATTGTTAAATAAAAATTAATTAATTAATTTAATTTATAAAAAACTTATTAATTTATGAAAAACAGATTGATTAATTAATAAACAAATTAATTTTTAATAACAAGAGTTACTAAGATAAATTAAACCGAAAAGTTAAAGATTAGACCGAAAAATTATATAATTCAAGATTCGGTTGAACCTATTAAATTTTTTGATGGATATTCACAAAAAAAAAACCTTTAATTTGAATTTCATAATTTTAAAAACTTTTAAAATGTACACTTAATTGAAAAATTAAAAATATAAAAGCCTATATGCTATAAAATTGTAATTAGTATGATAATTTATAAATAAATCGTTAATAGCATATAATAACTTATATAAATTAGGAAAGGATCTCAGATTCTCCGCATGTTAGGTTGTCGTCTTTTATGTTTTTTTGGAAAAAGAAACAAAGCAAACTAATGATAACAGGACAATTGTCGTTTCGTCCCTTTTGATGTCGTTTAACTCTCCTTCCTTCCATTTATGGGTCTCTATAAATGATAGCTATCGTCACCCTAATTGAGGACGACACGTGTCAAACACCCACTTGACCTCCGCAGTCTCCTTCTTCGCCAGCAAGAACTCACTCCCACTCTCTTCGAATTCCTCTTCCACCTCTCTCTCTCCCTTCGTCTTCCTCTCTTTCCCTCTCTTTCTCTTTATATATATATCTATAGATATACGTGTAGAGACATTTAGGAACCCTAAAAGGAAGCCAGAAACATTTTTTGGATCTTGAATTCTTGATATTGTCGTCATACATGGCGGAGACACAGCCACCAGAGGGTCAGCTTGACGGCTTCGGAGGTGGTTCAAACACCGTCACTTCCTCGGAAGCCGTCGGTTCAAAACGACAGCGTAGACCTAGCGTTCGATTGGGAGAAATCGGCGGCGACCATATCTACGACGGAGTTCATGCTCGAAGAACTATGGGAAACAGACAGTGGAAGCATAACAACAACCTATCTCTTGATCATAGCAAGAAAGATTCAGGTAAAGGTTCAAAGACTCGAGTTTTAACAAATTTAACTACCACCGGCGAGTTCGCCGAAACCCTAGATGATGATAGAGAGCCTAATTTGGACACAGTTGCACTTGCGAGTTGGAGGGTGAAAGATTCGAAGAAAAGAGCGTCGAATGCCACCACGAAGAGGGTCCGATCCAATTGGGTCTCGAAAATTGATGAGGGAGGTGGGGACTTTGCCGGTGGAAATGTGGACGGAGATGAGAAGTATAGTGGTGGTGAGGATATGGAAAATAGTTATAGGGAATTTGGTTTGGAGAATTCGGAGAGTCCATTGAAAGAAGATAGCCCAGTTCATTCTCTTGAGAATTTGGGTGATGGGAACGAAAGAAATGAGAGGGAATTGTTTTACAGTACAAGGGGAGTTAGGGCAAGGAACAATAACCATAATCGTCATCTTGAAGGTGTCGAATTGTCCGGACCGTCTGATAACGATGGAAGGGATTATAGGAATGATGGTGTGAGAATTTGGCTGAATAGTATAGGGTTAGGGAGGTATGCACCGGTTTTCGAAATTCATGAGGTTGATGATGAGGTCTTACCAATGCTGACACTGGAGGATTTGAAGGATATGGGGATTAATGCTGTTGGGTCAAGAAGAAAGATGTTTTGTGCGATTCAGAAGCTCGGAAAAGGGTTTTCGTGAATGGTTTTCTACGTGACGAATTCGTAGATTTTGGTTTTCAAGAAAGGATTATATCTCAGCCGTGGTAATTTCAAGTTGCATCATGGTCTGAAGGTAGTTTGAGCTATTTTGTTATTGATCTCATAGTATTAGAAATAGTTATAATTTTTTTTTCCTTGAACTTGGGTTAGGATATTTTGATTAGTGCTTTTGTTGCACTTTATGAATGCATTTTTAAGTTCGGTGCAATGCAATGTTCATTCTGTTGATTTTTGTTTTACTACTTGTGTTTTAAAGCTGTTGAGACCTGTAATACCTGGTTGGAAAGGGAAATGCCTTACTTTGCCTAAGATGAATAAAATTGTTCAAAACCTAAGTTCAAGCTATATGATCTGATGATGCTCTTTAGTTTTTGAACATGTACTGCTTGTTCTGTTAAGCATCTATATGGGGTTGCAATAACTTCGATTGATATTGTTGCTTTCATGAGCATTTTGGTTCTCAACTTGTATTATATTCCAAACTGTTGGGAAAGGGATGATTGAGTTTTTCTTCTGTTAGTACTGTGTCACTGGTTGTGTTTTGGGAACCATTAGATCTAATCTTCTGGAACAGCCATTGGATTGCTTCAAGAGCTCAAAGTACATTGTAACCCATCTTGTTATCAAATCTTGGCCGTTTGTTGAACTATTCAAATAGTATTTAGTAATCTTGTGAATAATGGGTTATGGTGTGATTTGTCAAGAGAAAACGACTTTTTAATGAAGAAACAAAGCTAGTACAGATTTGGATTACAAAGTAGCATATCAACACATGAAGCAGTAAGCATATTCGGTCGCTCCTTTAGAGTCATTATAACCATTTTCAATCAAGAAATTGAACCAAACATATGAAATCTCGGAAGTTTACTGCCAGAATAAGTTTTAGGTGTGCATGCAACTATTTACACAACATGGATTGGCCAGTCATACCGATAAACAAGCAAAATTGCTATACCCCCGAAAGACACCTAATTTTTAGTTCTAGGCGGAAACCATACTGTAGGAATTGGGTTTGTTTCTCTACATACCCAGCCCCTCGTTGCACTCGGAGAATAACATTGAATATAGGCATATCTTAACACACTGATTCTCAGAGAAATATTATGAGACGGTGGTCAACCAACAACCCAACCCAACCCAATACTTCGTTCGATTAAGTCTCAAAGTTGCTCCTGAATCCTAAACCATTTTCGAATAATCTATTTAATCCAACTTCATTCCACTCTGATCCTGGTCTTGATCCTGATCCTGCTTATGGGGCTCAGCAGGGAAGTACTTTATGCCCACCAAATCACCTACTTGACTGATTACCTGTCAAAGAGAAAACAACTCTGAATTAGTTTTATTTTCCAAAACAATCTCTGAATTAGTTTCTCATTGTTTACAAATCAATTCTCGCTCCGGTATAACATTAATTGAAGATAACACATCTTAGCCAAGTTGGTGTTCGGGTCTATTCGTCATCAAAGGCTTTGAATTTTAATGTCACATGTCCAAAACTGATTAGCCCTCTACACACTGTTTTCAGAATACATGCTGCAACTACAGGTATTGAAGATGACAAGCAAAGATATACATACTTGGATGAGCAAGCTTAAATAGCATAAAAATTTTACTTGATTTTCTTGGCAACTGTAAGACTTCATCTTTTTCCTTTTATATGAATCCTCAATCATTGGATGACTATCCAATAAAGAGATATCTTCACTCACAGACATGAAAATGATACTGAATACCAAATAAAAAAGTTTTTATGCACAAAAGCCCCCTCCTGTCTTTAGCACAAGTAACATAATGCAAAAACACCAAATAATTATAATAATAATAATCACAAATTAGACGTGCATACCTCCAAAGCTCTGATAAGATCTTCCCTGGAATGTGAAGCAGATATGCAAATACGTGCCCTGGCCAAAAGTAGTGGGGTAGCTGGAAAAGCAACTGTCACAACGGCTACCTGTAAAGAAACCACGAAAACAGTAAAATGCGCAGCAACCAACCCTCCACTTATACATGAAAACATTAATCTTAATATAAGTTGCTGCTATATTAACTGCAAGCTTACCTTTTGTCTCAGACACTCCCGGGAAAATGCAGGAATTTTTGCAGGATTGTAAAGCATTATAGGCATCACAGGAGAGTCATTATCTCCAATGACTTCAAAACCCATTTTCTGCAGCTCTGACCTGAAAAAGTTGCTATTTTCACGTATTCTTGCAAGTTTTTGAGCCCCTAAAAAGACATAAAAGAATCTCGTAAGTCGTTGGGAAATTAAGCTGGAATCTAAAGTTGGATCCATGCAATTGAAGCAAAGAAATGACTGGTTTTTTTTTCCTAAAATAGATAAAAACAAATGAAAAATAAGGGAGAGCACCTCTTACCTCTACACGAACCATCTTCCCCAAGAATAACCTTTATGGCAGATATGATTTGTTGTGCAGCTGGTGGAGATATTGATGTTGCATATAGATGAGCTGGGCATGTGTACTTGAGATATTGAATAAGCTCCTGAAAGCAACAAGTAAATAACGGCCTCAGCCCATTTGTGGTGTCTATTACTTGGTTAACCAATATATTTGGCATATAAAAACGCATGTAAAGGAATCAAACATGAAAATAGACTGTCAAGCTCTATAACTCGTCACCATACCTAGTATACCCATAGAACTACTGAAAAGTTGTACTAAAGTAAATTTGCAAATCATTTAGAGGGCCTGTAATGACCATCGAGAATGTCAATTGTCATACAGTGACTTTCATGCCACTGTGGAAAGGCATATTCAGAAAATGGAGTAGAGTCTTCCTGGCAGATAGAAGAAAGTGAACTTCTCACCTTCTACATACGAAAAAGAAGTTGCAGAGGATCGTGATCAAACAAACTTCAATTTTATAAAGTGAAAAGAATAATTCTGATCCAAATTTACTACATATAAATGTTGTTAAAGATATATAACTGTAAAGTAGAATCTTAATCAAGGTAGAACGAAAATGACAATGTTTGTTCTCATGTTGAAATAATTCTCTTATTAATGGAAATGAGGAAAAGAAATTAGTGAGAAATAAAGATAAGCACCTATGTTTTCTACACAAGCCTTCGTAATAAAACTAATAATAGTTGCATAATTAAAACCTTGGATCCAGCAATATAACCGCCACATGATCCAAATGATTTTGTAAAAGTTCCCATCATAACATCCACATCAGCAGTATCCACTCCTAAGAGTTCACAAACCCCTCTTCCTGTTTTTCCAACAGCTCCAATGCTGTGAGCCTCATCCAAGTAAACATAGGCCTACAAAGCACAGAATAACAATAGACATATCATTCTAGTAAGTGAAAATCAAGGATTAAGCTATGAAAAGTGTCTATGAAAAACAGAAGAAAAGCGCAAGATATAGCATATATTTTCACATACCATTTATGTCCTTAATAACACCAAATTCAACTTATTTTAATGACAAGTTACCTGAAGGGACACTTCTTAAAAGTATTTAATCTTTTTCGTTATGTAATTTGCTCCTCACAAAGAGACAACTCAAAACACTTCCTAGGTAAAAGCTGACTGCAAAGATGACACATAATGAGATGTGTATGAGAACGTAAAAGTTTGACCTTGTATTTTTTGCATATTGCAACAATCTCTGGAAGTTTGCAGAGTTCACCTTCCATGCTATAGATACCCTCTACGATAACAATTATCTTCTTCCATGGTCTATGCGTTCTTGGTCGCCCCTCAGCAATCTGTTCTCTTAATACTTTCTCCAAGTGAGATGGTGCTGAAGCAGAGAAAGTTAACAGACTAATAAGCAGGAGAAATTTCCATTTCTTTAAGGAGGAATAAATTGCAATTATTCAGAACTCACTATTATGTTGAAAAACACGTATTGTGGCTCCTGAACCCCGAGCACCATTGACAATTGAGTTGTGATTCAATGAGTCACTAATGATGAGCCCTCCCTGTTAATAAATAATAGAAAGGGAAATTCGATTATGATTTTGAAAGAGTAACATAAGCAAAACAGGACTTGATGTGCATATACCTTCCCAATCAAGACAGGAAGGATGGCGGAGTTTGTCACATATCCCATACCAAAGACTATAGCTGCTGGCTTTTTGACAAAATCAGCAACGCGCTCCTCCAGTTCATTATGCAAAGTAGTAGTCCCTAAGAAAAAATGTATCAGAAAAGCATATAACAGATGAACTAGCAACAAAGAAACATCTTGCAAGTTGGCTGCTCACCTCCATCCACTCGAGTACTGCAAGTACTTGGTGAAAACCTCTTCAACGACTCAATAACACGAGGTGTACAATATTCATCAGCTGCTGCAAAGCCAAGATAATTGTATGATCCCAAGTTTAGGCACCTAGTAATATTTGTAGTCCGTCTGCATGTTGTGATTCCAATTATCCACAAAGCATTAGCAATTCCATATCAGGTTACCACAGATTTCAACTGATAAAACCACAAACTGCAAGCAAACTGACAAAAGACTAACTTCAATGTCTTGTTATTGTCATTGGAATAACGCTCAACAACATCAAACCAAGCATCAGGGGCACTCGAGATCGGTCGTCCAAAGCAGTCCTGCATGATGGTACCAAAATAAGAGCTCTAAACCACTAACTAAAACACTCATACCAACCCACCGTCATGCCACAATAACAATGTTAAGACCATTGAACTAACACACCTATAAGGAAAAGCGCCTTAAAAAAAATCAAATCAATCCACCTCAAGTACATCAAAACTAGCAATAAAACACAAGAGTCCATGCAGAATCATCAAGATCCAGTAAATTTAGTTCATAATACCAGGCAATCATCTAAACTCGCAAAAACAATAGCATCAAACTCAATACAAAGAGATTTACCCTATGCACTCTAATTCTTCTTCCACGATCCATCAAAACAAGCATCCGATAACCAAACAAAAACAAAAACTTCGCAGAAGAAATAAAAGTGCGTACCTGAATTCGCAAATACAAACGACGAATATAGAAGTCCTCTAGTCCCAAACAGATCGGTGCATATCCCTGAGAAACAACATCATTACCACATCAAAATCCAAAAACAAGAGAAAAATCATTTTAAAAAGCGACAAAAAACCTGGAGATTGTTCGTTTTCCACCAATCGACGAACTTCCTGAAAAAATCACGCAATTGGCCAAACGCGAAGAGAAGACCGTAGCTGAAGTAGGTCGATAAAGCGGTCAAATACGGTATCGTTATCATCTTCTCTCCTCTCTCTCTCTCTCTCTCTCTGGCTCTCTGTAACCGCTCCTCCCAAGTGTTTGTCAGATCTGATAATTATTTGCTTGCTTTTTTATTAATAACAACAATAATAATAATAATATTCTTCTCGTTCTCCTTCTTCTTGTACTTATTATTATGATTTTCTGGTGCTTTTTTGGCTTTCTCAGATAAAATGAATCCTGCGTGCGAGCTTCCAGTGAAGGAGCAGAAGATTCAAATCTCCTGTAGTCGGCGATTGGTCAATGCAAATCCTCTCTTCTCAATTATCATTTTATTTTCACTTATTTATTATGACTTTTCATTTGTTAAAAAAACGTCCATCGCATGTGTCTCGATCTCTATAATTATTAATTAGAGCACATGGGCCGTTTTTTCATCTGCTTTTAGGGTCCATTAATTCCTAAATTTAGGGTTAGTTCCATCATAAATAAATGTAACCCATCACAAAATAAAAAAATATTCACTAAAAAATCAAAAACTTATAATTAATTAATTAATTTGAAGTTATTGCAAATTATTTTTTAATTTGGAAAATATTCCATTTTATCCGATTACACTATTTAAAAATATTACATATATATATATTATATATACGTATGTGTATGTAGAGGTGAGCATTATTCGGACCGGCCGGATTACCCGACACTGTCCGAATTAATTCGGATAAGCAAATGCTAAATTGCTTTGTTGGGAATGAGTTTTCATTTTCCCTTTTTGTTCTCTTCTAGATTCATTAGTTTATCAAATGATTTATTTGAAGCAAAATGATAAAATCTAAGATAAATTTGAGTTTGTAAGAAATGGATTAACCAGCCTGAACATAAGCAATTCAGTCCGACTTATTTTGTACAATTTAAACCCTAGTCACAAAAAAAAAGTTAACATATGCTCGATTGTAGACCGTCTACTATTGTTTTTTCTAATTTAAAATTGTATTTTATAAATTATCGTATAGATATAATGATTTATTCAATACACAAAAAATAATAACCAACTGCCAATTCTATCATTATAAAAATAAAAAAGATTGAAAAAGATGGGACATGTAATAATGTACCTTAAATTGACAATCTTGTCCTGCTTGAACAAGAAGACAAAGTGCTTTTAACAATGGAAGAGACGTAGGTCTAGCATGGAAGATGAGAGCCACTCAGAATAGCCAATGGAGACTGCCTATGAACCTTACCAAAACATCATCACCTTCGAGGGCTTGCCAACCCCTTTAGCTTGGCATATGAGTCGCGTACATAGGCAAGTCATCCTTGGCTATCTGACACAAAACTCTTCGTCTCCATACAAGACCTCTCTTCCCTCTCCTCTGTTCTGACCACCATTGGAGTAGGTTAACCCTTTATTTATAGCAGAGGAGTGACTTAGGTTCTGATGAAATCACGGGCACTTTTCCTTCTCAGTGAAAGCATATAAAGACCGTATCAAGAA
>JANTPM010000007.1:30985806-31013579 GCA_025434745.1 Erythroxylum divaricatum
AAAGCTCTTTATCAGTTTTTCATTTTTGAAAAAGTGCTACAGATAGCCTGAAGAGGCTAAGAGTAAAAGAATACTTGTTGTTAAGAGACCTGAAGAGGCTCAGTACAAAGAATACTTGTAATCAGTTTGAAGTTAGTGAAAATCTCAGAAGAACATCTGAGGACTGGACGTAGCCCACGGTTTGGGGTGAACCAGGATAAACTGCTGTGTTTCTCTCTCTAACTCATACTTTCTTAAATCATAGTTCTTTCATTATCAAAGTTTTTCAAACTTGTTAAGAACTGATTTTCAATAAAGTTTTCTGAAAGAACAAGAAATTGTTATTGAAGGATTTTACGAAAAGTTTATCACAATTCAACCCCCCCCTTCTTGTGTATTTTGTTCACATTATTACTCAATATATTAACGTGTGATTTACTTCAGACACAATAAGCAAGCTGCTAAAAATTTATTGTGATAACTCTGAAATAGTTTTCTTTTCTAAAAACAATAAATACTCTAGAGGCGCAAAACACATGGAATTAAAGTATTTTATTGTTAAAGAAGATATTTAGAAACAAATAGTGCATATAAAACATATTAGGACGGATCTTATGGTAGCAAATGCTCTAACTAAGAGTTTACAACCAAAGACATTTAAAGAACATGTTTTAGGATGGGTCTTGATTGTATTGATGATTGATAATAATGTTTGATGATGATGTTTTTAACACTCTTGAGCTCAATAATAACATGTTTATGAATTTTATATTTCTTATTCATTATATTCATGTATACATGATTGTTTGAATAAGAAATTTGTATGTATTTTCATAATAAGTATGTGGATTGTATGGTGTTTATATACAACTTATGAACCTAAAAATAATAAGTTCTTAATGTAGTGGTATATGGAAGGAAGTATACGACTATACTATGTATGACCGCTATAACCTACATTATGTGATTTTTTGTGTTGAGGTGTTTATAACATTAACGGTTTATAAGATTTAATTCTTGTTAGCCATATGTTATACTATTAAATATAATGATGAAACATCTGGCCAACTGGAAGAATGTAAGAAATATGGCATGATGTTGAGGCCGATATTTTCTATAATCCTATATTAAACTTAGTTTAGGGTTTTCTTATTTTAATAGCATATTAAATCTTAACCGTTAATTTAGTACTTAGTGGATGTACAAGATTTACCGTTAACAAAGAAGTGTCTATAAACTAGTCTTCTCTTTACCCTAATTAAATATAGACAAAACACAAATACAGAAAAAAAAGTAGGTATTTGTGCGTTGAACTATCCATTAAGCTATCGTACAAAAAGAGGGTTAAGAGAGAGAAACTAGTTCGTAATTGATAAAAACTTTCTTCTCTATATAACGACGAATTTTGCTCAAGTTAAGAGATTTATTCGCTTCATCTATATGATTATTATTATATTCAAGATCTGAATGGACACGAATGATTTATGTATGATTCATGATTCATGTATGATTTATTTTTTTAATGTTTGATTATTAGCAACCGAAAAAATCTTCCATTGATTACCCATTTGAGTTTCAGGCGTTGATTGTGAGTTTTTGTTGAAACCTATGTTCTGAACTTTCGTTGTTCGTTAGTAAAATGCTGAGATTCTGAAACGAAAGAAGTTGCAGGCTTATCCTGATATGCTTATGATAGTAATTTCTCTAAAGAAAAAGGGAAGAAACTGTTGCTGATCTGTTTTCTGTTATCTTTTGTTTTTGTATCACGTAACTACGCTGTGATCTTACGTGTTTTTTCTGGTTCGTATATAAATTTAGAAGGAAAAACTCATCGTTAGAAAGTGGATTCTAGGTATGAACTTCTTACTAACAACCTTAGCGACTCCAGTCTGCGTATTTTAAGCCACTCGGCAAGGATACAAACTCAGCTGTAGCCTGTAGTTATCATATGTATGTCAAGTAGTGCTTGCTGTTGATACATTTTGTGTTCTTCTTTAGCAACAATTAAAAATCTGAATCCGTACTTTAACTATAAAAATTTTGAATTTATTAGATCTATTTATTTTTATTTTTATTGTTAGTATTTTATTTTTATTTTGTAAAAAAATCTTTTTGTTTGAATTCTTGTTTATGGTTTTTTGTTTTGGTTTGTCAAAAAATATGAAAATCATAAAAATGATTTTTTATGTTTTATAATAATTTTCTATCAACTAAATATATATTATTTAATTATTTAATATATTAGTTTTTAATAAGAATATGAATAATTTAACTTTAAATAATAAATTTATTTAATTTTTAAATTAAATTAAAGTAAATTTAAAATATCTTCAAAATATATAAACTTCAAATAAAATTTGATTTAATCATTAAAAATATATAATAAATATTAATTTATGAATTAAACGTTAATTTTTAAATTATTTATTTTAATAATTAAGTTTTTATCTAATATATAATTATTATCAGAGATAAAAATATAACTATATTAAACTAACAACGAAACTAAAAATTACAAAAAAATAAAAAATATAACTAAATGTCCTCTTAATGTTTGGTAGATCGGTTAATAATTGAATAAAATGAAATATAATATTATTCTATCATTTAGGATAAGGTCTTATAATGAAATATGATGGAAGGAGAGAGTTTCACATTACATCTTACTTCACCCTAGATGACAAAAATGAGTTATCTCTGATTTAACATATTTATGATATAATAAATATGTACTATCTAATCCACCATTAATAATTTTTATAATATCAATTATACCCTTAACCTTATGTTTTATATCTATTAATATATGTTTTGTTGTATTAAGAGTAGAATAATCATTTATTATCATTATATATACATTACATTTCATTTTATAAATCTTCCAAATAGTATTTCACCAAATTACATTTTGAACTCTTCAATCTTTCTTAGACAACAATTTTCTAACATTGTAACAATTTATATTTCATTTCATTATAAATTATTCTATTCTATTTCATACCATTAAAAAGCTTACGTCCAACCAAACATAATCTAACTTTTCAATTTAGTTTAAGCAGTTAGTTTACAAAAACTAACTAATGTTTATAAATAAAAATAAATTATTTGGTTTTTATTTAACAAAATTTTCAATTAAAATTTAAATTTTTAATGATTATATTTTAAATTATCCAATTTTGTTCAATCTTAATTTTAGACAAATTTTAAATCATTCTAATAACAGTAAAACCTTTAAATTTTGAAATTTTTATATCATCAATTTAATTTTCGATCCAACTACCAAATTTTTTAAGGGAAACATTACGGGGTTCTTTTTTGTCCAAGCTCAACTAAACTGTGGCTCGTCCAAATTGTCGACCGACTGATAACTGATCGAGCTTCAAGGCAAATGACTTGTTTTGGGAGTGGTTTGAACTAATTTTGAATTAGACCAAAACGATTTTCACAAATTCGAAAATATTAAAGTGATAATTGAAACTCTAACTCGTATCAACTCTCACACTTATCCATACTTTAAAGATGTATAACATATATCCATTACATTTTGTAAGTTGGATGTAATTAATAATATTTTAAAAATCAGTCTAAATTTTAAATCGATAAAATAAGAGATTTAAAAATCAATTAAAAATTAAATAAATTTAAAGAATTTAAAAATGATTGAAAAATATTGTCTTTATTTATAAAAAAATTTGAAAATTAATTAAAAATATTTAATAAAAAATAACAGAATTATTTTAGTTTATAAATTTTATTAATTTACAAAAATTATCTAATTAATGAACTAATAAATTTTTGACATCAATGGTTAAAACGACAGCGTACAACGGGTAGATATAAGAATTGTTAACTTTCTTTGATAGTAAAGAAAATCTTCTCCACTCAAAAGGAGACTCATGAAGCTTAACACAAGTGCAATTAATCCCAATGAATCCCAGGACCGTTGGATTACTCCAGAAATTAATTTTGACAGCAAAACATCGACCGTCGGATTCCTGGATCAACTAAAGTTACAATAGGCCTTAACGTATAGGAACCAAAAGCATCCAATCCAATGACATGTAAGCAATACGAGATAGGCCTCAGGCGTGATGAGAGTGAATCTTCTCCACTCGTCTCGTAGTCTCTCTCTCTCCTTCTAGGTCAACTCTGCTTCTTGCTTTGCATTAACCCGTACCTGGCCACCGCCATTTTTGAGTTCCAAGCAAACTTGACACCGGTAAGCTTCATCAATGGCTTCTGTCTCAGCTACTTGTCTCAGGTTCCAAGCTTTACCTAGCCGGCTCAGTAGGACAAGCCAGGTGAAGCTTCGTTACTCTTCTATCTTCTTCTAATCAGTTTCATACCCGCATTGTTCTTGATCTTGTAGTCCAGTGTATGGTTGTTTAACATCAGTTGCGGCAAAGTTTCAAACACTTGAAAGACTCAAAAAGTTCTAAATTAGGATTGCGGATAAAATTACGATGAATTACGATAACAATACGGATTGCAACCACATTGAATATAAATGCTTCTGGTTTCACAACATGCAGGTGGCTCAGAAGGCTGGTTTAAGTCTAGCTTCGGTGACCTGGGGAAAGTATATGTTCCCTTCTCTGAAGTCTTCTCGCTTCCATGTCTCGTGTATGGTAATCTTATGCACCACTTAATGAATTTGTTGAGCCTTTTTTCTCAATTAATCTGAACTATAAATTCTATTTCATCACTAAGATTTTAAATTTTAGATTATATTACGAGCTACTACGATAATTATGGACGAATTTGAAATCCTGATCACCGTAGTTAAGTGAAATTTGTGTTCTTGAATTGATAGGCAAAGCCAGAGACAGTAGACAAAGTTTGTGAGATAGTGAGGAAACAACTAGCTTTACCCTCTGAAACTGAGCTCACCCCTGCCTCCCAGTTCTCTGCTCTTGGTGCTGACTCGTTAGACACAGTAAGCGCGTTCTATCTTTACACTTTGTAGAGACAGTAAAGCTCGGATCCAATCTGATTTGAAGTCGGCGAACAAAATTTGATTTGATTAAAATTTTGAACTGGATTCCAAACTAACAAAAATTCTCAAACTTCCAGTCTAGGTTCCGATTTGGACCTCTAGACTATTAAAGTGACCGTTTTATCACAATAGCTTAAGCTATTGTGTGAGGCCAACTCAATTGATTTTATATATTTTCTAACACACCCTCTCAAGTGAAAGCCCTTTGGGCTTCAAACTTGTACATGCCTATTTTACCTTGTACTTAATTTAATCAAAATAGGTAGGTAGTAGAATTCAAACTCATGACCATTTGATCATAGAAGCTCTGATACCATGTTAAAGTGACCGTTTAACCACAATAGCTTAAACTATTGTGTGAGACCAACTCAATTGATTTTATATATTACCTAGACAAACTTAATTAGGTAGGATTCGGTATATTGTCAAGCCTAGTTGTACTTAATGGTTGGTCTTTTGTCTGATCAAGATGGACATACGATTGTGGCAGGTGGAGATAGTGATGGGGTTGGAGGAAGCTTTTGATATTAGTGTTGAAGAAGAAAACTCTCAGAACATATCAACAATTCAAGAAGCTGCTGAGCTGATTGATAAGCTTGTTCAGAAGAAAGCTGAAGCTTGATATGGAGGTTGAGATCAATTAGAACTTGGCAGAAAAAGGATAAAAGCAACTTTCAGGATTACTTGGTTGATTCTTCTTCTCTTGTTTGAATGGGTTCAAGTTTCTATGTCAAATTTCCATTGTTTTGCTTCAATCCTTTCTGTTGCTTTTCTCATTGAATTGGATTGTAAGAGATGGACTTGCAATTTTTGAGAATACTATAAGTTGTTTTAGTTGTGGGTCTTTGATTTTTTTTTTTTTTAGATCAACACTTGCAAAATTTAAGTAAATAATAGTTTTAAGTTAAATATAACAAAAATTCGCCGTTTTACATAAATTGCAAATAATACATTGTAATATAAGTGTGAAATATATAATTATAAATAATGCAACTGCAATCATGTTAAAAGGTACATTAATAAAATTATAATATCATAACTATAACGTAATTACAATTTGCAACTTCAAATTTGGTCAACGTTGAAAAAATGGATGCAAAGCAATATATACATTAGAAATCATGAGCCTCAACTTATATTCCTATAATTGTTATTTCTTAATGACTATTTAGCTTAACAATTTGAACGATGAATAAACCTATAATTAGAATCTCAATTCTCAAAGATTGAATTAACCAATAATGGGCAATGAAAAATATTGTGCTCGATAAATCTTATGTAGATGTTTGTAAACAAACATGTAAAAGGATCTTATCGAGCTAATAATTATTAAATAATTAGAATTTTTATATTTTAATTTGAATTATATAAATTTTTAGGATCTTAAAATTTAAAATTGAAGTAAACACATTTATATTGTATTGTAATGTTTTTATAATGATATTAATAATATTTTAAAATATAATAAAATTAAGTTTAGATTCATTTATAATAATAAGGTATTAATTTAACTTATATAACATCGAATTTTAATAAATTGAATTATTAAATATTTACATAATTTAAATTTTTTAAAGATATTAATAAAATTTAATATTTTACAAAAACTTTAATTAAAAATTTTAAGTGATTTCAGTTACTTTTTTCCAATGTTTTAAAAACAAGAATAGAAATTAAATTAATAAGACAATATGTTTAAAGTTTAAAATTTTCAACTGTCGTAAAATTAACTAAAGATTTAATAAAATTAAAGAATTTGAAATATAATATAAAGATATTGTTTTTATTTATTGAAAAATTTAAATTTAAATTAAAAAATAAATTATTAAATAAAAATTAATTGATTTATTTTTGTTTATAAAAATTATTAATTTATAAAAATTGATCAACTAACTAACTGATCAGTTTTTAATAACAAAAGTTTTAAAATTAATCAAACCAAAAAGTTAAAAATCGGAAAAAAAAAGTTTAAAGTTTTTAGGATTAATGGTTGAATTAGTTAAACTATTTAATCATTTTTTTATTTTACTTTGTCTAAAGTGGAAGGAATAGTATATGAATTTATTATAAAAAAAATTTGAAAGTGAATAAAATTTTTTACCTAATCATCAAAATATCGGACACGTCATCTCATAACATTCTGTCTACAGGTCAACGTATGGGTCCCACAAAATCCTCTCCCCCGAAACTGGTTCGATAAGCCTCGAAACGACGTGCCGTTGCGGCGATTCCATTTCTTTTCTTTCGAGTTGTGGGTCCGAATTTCAACTGTTTTCTTCGCTATGTCCTCGGGCTTCCACTTCTAGTGATTCTCTTTTTCTCTCTACGTTTCCGTCGATTTTCTCTATAAAAAAAAGGATCTAGCCCCTCCGAAATCCTCGCCTCACTGTGACACAGCACCCAAATCTATACAAAGTACAAACACATAGCTATAAGCATATCTACGTTGTTCTTTTGTGGAGTGGATGGATCGGAGGAGAGCTGGGAGTCCGGTGTTCGCACGGCATTGGAGTTCTAGCCCTTCGTCTCCGGCAATGTCGCCGGCGCATCCCAGCTCACGACTCGGGACCGGCATGTCAACCATCAGGCGATCACAGAACGTTGCCGCGAAAGCCGCGGCACAGAGGCTTGCTCTAGTTATGGCGTCGCGGACCGCCGACGAAGAGGAGGATGACGACGATCTAGGATTCCGATTCAGTGCCTCAATGCGTGTTGCTCCGTCGAGTTTAAACAGCAGTCTTATTCACAGCAACAGCAGCAATAACGTCGCTGCTACTTTGCCTACTGTTTCGCTTAATAGACCTAACAGATCTCAGTCTCCTTCGGTAAGTCATCGTACTACCGCCTCATACGTTGCGTTTTCTTTCTCTCGTTTGAATTTTTGATATATATATGTATATATATTTCTGTTTTTGGACCTGGATGCCTTGACTCCTGTATAGATTAGGCGCGATTCGTGTAGTGACATCACGAAGATATATTTACGTTATTTCCATGTTTAGTGTTTTGCCGTTTAAATGATTTAAAATTGACGGGATTTTTCGTATTTTAATTAGTTAGGTCGGAACTTTGTAGAGCATGTACCTGTTGTTCGATCATCATCAGCTGGGAGGTCATCGCTGTCTGTTCGTACACCTGTGTTGATGCCATCTAGTAAACCTTCGTTGAGAAGTCCTGCTTCCATTAGTCCGATTGAGCCTCCTGCTAGCAAGAGTAAGGACAGAAGGTCAGTAAACTTGGTTATGTCTGTTCTCATGTTTACTGATTTTATTTATTTTTATTGGCAGGATTTGATATTTGATAGTGATAATGTAAACAGTAGTATTATTAGTGTGTTAATATTATAACTATTCTATTTGCGCTATTGGAATTGCATTAAGTTATCTAAACAAAAATTCTAATGCATTCACATTTATATGAAAGAGGTGATATACAAAATGAGACAAGTGTCTGCAGCAGAAAAGCAAGATTTAAGCTAAAACTTGCTTGTTTGGATTATATTCGAGCTTCATTTATTGTCATTTGAATTCCATTGATGCTTTTGTTACTAAATGTTTTGAATGCCACGAACCCCAGGTTTAGTTTAGATTTGGGACAACAGATGGTAAAACATGGGGGAGATGAGCGTGAAGCTTCTGTACTTCGAGATGAAGTATGTTGTTCTCATCATTATGGATAATGGAATGTCAATCTCTTTGATCAGATATGTTGGAGCATATTTTAGGTTTGAAGATGACATGGTCATTGTTTTGCAGGTTGACATGCTACATGAAGAAAACGAAATAATTGTGGATAAAGTATGTGTCCCTTTACTATATAATTGATGGTTAGCGCATGCGCATGCACACACGTGTATAACGTGTAAACTTATGTTTGGGTATTTTGTACAGCTTCGCCTGGCAGAAGAAAGACGTGAGGAAGCTGAGTCCAGAGCTAAGGAGCTTGAAAAACAGGTCATTCATATTACTGACTGTATTAAGATATAATGGATCTGTTATTTAAATTTTGTTGTCTTCTGAATTGGCTGCTATAGTAAAGACTACTCTGCCTCGGTTGTTTGTACCAAAACATAGGACTGCTTTATGTAACATATTCAAGTATATGAAGGATGTCCATGTAGAGAAGGTGCCAATATTTCACCCTAGCTCGTTCAAATTCATTGCAAATTAATACGAGTTAAAGCATTTTGGTAAAGTTGCCTATAGCACAATAATTTTTTTCCCGATGGATGCAAGTTATTACTTCAATTTGGCAATGGTGAACACGATATGGTGTTCTTTGTGTTTATGTTTTCATTGATATGACTTGCTTAACTACCTTATGTTGCTCAGATTGCTGGTCAGTTGCCTTGATTGGCTGACAATGCCTGTCTCCCTGAATGTTTCCTATTATACTTCAAATGATGTAACTAGTCATTTGTTTCTTCATTTTTGCTTTCTTTAGGTTGCAGCTCTTGGAGAAGGTGTTTCCCTTGAAGCTAAATTGCTGAGCAGGTAATTCTGCCTGCTTTATATTTGTCAATCAGGAGCTCTCTGGTTTTGATTATATATTATCATTAAACAGGAAGGAAGCAGCATTACGTCAGAGAGAGGTGAGATGGGATATCTCTGTTCTGGATGTTAATTGTGAAAATGAAACTAGAATTGTTGTTTTTCTGCCTTTTTCCATATCCTTTAGGAAGAAACTCTGGAGTGGACCATATCTTTAGTTAGTCTATTAATGAATAATTATCCTCGATTGTTCCAACAGTTCAACCTAAGCATGCTTATCCTCATCTTTTACTTTTTGTTTCATTTCTTTTCAAAAAATCATTGAATTGTGTCAAATTTGCAATGGGCCTACAGGCTTACACGAGAGGAAAGTTATACTGCACATATGCCTAAGTGAGGTTTCATCTTAAAACTAATTAGCTATAGGTGGAGTAGCCCAATAGGTTTATATGTTGATCTTCTTTTACCTCTTTTTTCGATGTGGGACACTCACATATGGGTATTCTCAACGCTCTCCCTCACATGTGAGTCCCTTTAAGGGGTAATCTGGAGAATGACATAAACAATCCTCATCGAGGTTGGATTTCTGATTGAGTCAAATATTCCCCTTCCTGGGCAAAAGATACTGCGAGGACACTTGTTCCATGCAGACTTTAAATCCTTCTCCAGTTACTTAAAATGATGGGCCCCTTTTAGACCAAACAGTCAGTCAAGAACTTCATAGGCTCTAATAATATGTCAAATTTACAATGAGTCTACAAGCCCATACGAGGAGGAAAGTTAGACCACACACAAGCATAAGTGAGATTTCGTCCTAAAACCAATTGGCTATAGGTGGAGCAACCTACTAGGCTTATATGTTAGTTTTCTTTACTCTCTTTCTTCGATGTGGAACACTCACTTGTGAGTATTCTCAACAAACTACAATAAATCATTCCTCACAGGCTGCTCTTAAGGCTGCCAAACTGACAAAAGATGGAACAGATGAACAAATAGCAACCCTTCGTTTAGAACTTCAGGTAAGGCCTTAGGCTTCTATGGTTTTTGTTCAGTGCTATGCTATGAGTTTAACTGGAGTTTTTAACCCATATATTTTAAACTCTTACCAGAACATGAAAGATGATGCTGCAACTGCTGTTGAACAACTCCAGGAAGCAGAGTCTGAGGCAAAAATTCTTCGGACAGTAACTCGGAGAATGATTTTGACTGAGGAAGAGATGGTTGGTGGATTTTGAAATGAAATGAAATTACAGTTTGCCTGTGTAAGTAACTTTATACTGCATGTGCCTTTTAGGAGGAAGTTGTCCTGAAGAGATGCTGGCTTGCTCGCAACTGGGGTTTAGCTGTACAGCATGGTACTAAACCTTCTGCATTAATCTTATGCTCTAGAGAAAATAATTACCTTATAATAATATTTCTTCCTTGATAAGGCATGCAACGATAAATTTCATCTAGCCATTTGCCTCGTCAGATATGTGATGATGGATATGGAGGTTACAGGCTTGAGTTTTCTATATCTTCATGATATTGTTTTGATTTTACAATAGGGGTTACTTTCCTGATTCTGTGTTTAAATTGCTATCGCTGTTATTTATTTCATAACTATATATTTTGTTATTTTATGGGTTCCTGTCTTCGTTAACGCTTAAACTGGACTTGCCATACACATTAATCCAATCTTTAATTCTTAATTTCTTTTCCTGTGGTTGTTTTTTGTGGTTTATAGACATTTGTGCAGATGTAGCAACATCAAAACATGAGCAATGGTCAGCACTAGCTCCTCTTCCTTTTGAAATTGTCATTTCTGCTGGACAAAAGGCCAAGGGTGAGTCTTGGGACAGGGGTTAGCTTACTAACTTACTGTTAGTTTTTGTGTTATTACTTTTTGAAGTTTTTATTTATTTATGCCTTTATTACTTCTCATTACTTAACTATGACATTGATGAATGGAACAGGGAGTGGTGTTTTGGAACGGAATAAACCATCACGTGATTTTAGTGATCTAACAGGAGAGGGAAATATTGAGAGTATGCTTGCAGTTGAAATGGGATTGAGAGAATTAGTTTCTCTGAAGGTTTTTTCATTTATTTATCTTTTTATTTGAAAGCCTTGCTTGTTTGGTCAATAGCCTGTAGTTTAAAACTGTTGCTTATTTTATTTTTTCACATTGTTAAAATGTATGTGAAGTCAAGTGTTATGATTGTTCGTCCCTTATCTTCAACAGATCAAAACAGTTGGTTTTATTTTTAAGTTAGAAGTTCAGCTTATTGATAATTTACCCTTTCCTAAGCACTATTTGCTACATACATCTGATAATATTTATCTTCATTTATTAAGGTGGAAGATGCTGTGGCTCTTGCCTTGGCGCAAAACAGACCATCAAGTACGTTTTGATTGTAACCATTATAGTATCCTGCCATCTTTAGCAGCTTTTGTGCATCACTATATTTTGTTGATAACGAATTCATTTATGGAATGCGTTTTACCATGTAGTGAGCACCTTTTGCAGCCGAATTCATACCATGTTGCCTTTAATTTGAACATGAAATTGTAATTAGTCTACAATAATTGCAATTTTTTTAGTGTCTGACTTTTTGCTCTCTTTGGGATGGTGTTTCTGCGTGAGTGAGTTGTGTTATGAATTTTTTATAAATTTTGATCAACCAGTCCTACTGGACTTGTATTGATTTTAGTGAATTGATTATTCTATACCCATTACAAACGATTAATGTTACACAAATTTGGATTTAAAATATTATGGCCATTGTTTCTTCCATAATATTCACATATTTGTTCATATTTATTGTACGCCTTGTGCTTTTTAGGTTTGAGATCGTCAACTGATCCCAGATTTATGGAGGCCTTTGGTAAGATACATAATCCTATGAGTCGAATTATGCCCCATGACTTTGTAGATGGAGTTTCTTTTACATTTTTACTGTCTGTCACTTTTAACTGCAGAATTAACTAAAGAAGAGGCTGAAGACGTCCGTTTCAAACAGGTCAGTGACTGATAGTGGGTTTTAACCTTATACTTTCATTCTGATGTACAACCCAACAATTTTGGTAGATTAATTTAGCACTTGTTATACGGCGCATAATTTTAGTCATTAATTTGCGAGTAGGAACAACAAAACTAGCTCCAACTGGCTCGACCTTAAGCCAACAGATCGAGTCCTTTTAACTGGGATCCAATGTAGGTTCGGGCTTAACAAATAAATTTTTTACTTTGGGTTAGGTTTCGGGCTTCATGATCCGACCTGGCTTAAAATAACCTGATCAAAATGACGTATGAATAAACCCTTTGGATTCTCTGTATTCTTTATTCTGTTCCAACACTGCTCCACTTCATTTCAATCATATATTTATGTAGAACTCACATAAATGTATGGTTGAGATGAAGTGGAGTAGGCTTAGAACATAATAGAGGGTACAGAAGATTCTGTCCCATGAATAAACCTCCTCGACCAAAATGACATAATTTTGTTAAATAAAATGATATTATTTTGTTAAAGGGAAACAAAATTGGACCAGCCTGAAGCCTAGCCCACATGACCTGAAGCCGGGCCATATCGCCGCCTTCCATATTTGCAAGATACAAATGGTCAAACTTTAGCCATTAATTTGCTTAATTGAACAAATTTCCCATAAATTTGTTTTTGTTTGTATATCAATAGGCATGGCTAACGTACTTCTGGAGAAGAGTCAAAGCGCACGGTTTGGAAGACGACATTGCAGATGAGAGACTTCAATTTTGGATCAGCCGTAGTGGGCAAACACCAACTTCACATGATGCTGTCGATGGTAAGCTTACCAACCTAATATCCATGTAAACAGGCTTAACTTGATAGGAAAACACCAAAGGGTCGTCTTTTTGTAGTTCTTCCGTACAAAACATAGTAATGTATTAGGAAACTTCTTAATATGGATTTAAACTCCCTTGTACTTCACTATTTGAAAGTCATAAATAAGGAATCTTTTGGTTGTGCAACCGTCTGCATTTTTTGATCGACTCTCCGCAATACCTTCGAATCTTCCACTTCGTTGATACCACTGTTGCAGTTGAACGAGGCTTGTGGGAGCTAAGAATGTTGGGCATAGAGCAACAGCTTTGGGAAGCATCTCGGAGAGAAACTGGTCAACTATCTTCAGCTGCACTCGTCGATGTAGAATAATCGGTTTGCATTTTTTCAGTATTCTTTTCCACCTTTTTACATGTAATAAGTTGCTTCTTTTTTTTTGTTGTCTTTTTACAATATCCAATTCCTTGCATCTTGCTGTTATTTCTCGTGAAATTTATCACAACTGTATAAACAGCAACACTATTTATACTTAAGAGTCGAAAATAAGAAACGTGTGAATTTTATGAGATCAGATCCTCTATTACGTTTTTATTATATTCTATTAAATCTTCATATAAATATGTAAATAAAATTTACTAGAACAGAATAACTGAAACTTAAGATTTGATATAGAATTTTGTGTCTTTCTTGATAATAATAGACTATGGACGTGTATGCTTCTCTTGTAAAATTTGACGATCACCTGTAATCTTCTACTTGGATCACAATTCTCTAATCAACTATACTTTGTGTACTACCAAACTGAAACAGAATTGAACGGAAAACAATCTGTGCATAAGGAAAGATATCAAATCTTACCATATCACAATCACCTGAACTATTCACGCGATCCGACATAAGCACTCGATCACTGAATAGACGTCAAGTTTGGGAGAATTATATGTAAGATATTGCTATTGCTTACCTTGAGAAGTAATCTACACGTATCTAAATTTCAAACGAAGGATATGGAAAACGCTGTCGTGAGTTGCGACATATGTGCGATAAAAGTAAAAAGCGTATCCCAATCAAGAGGCTCAAAGTGGTCTCGAAGCTGAGCCTGAACTCAAATCTAGATTGAAATTCAAAATTCTTAAACGAAAGCATGTTTTTTTGAATCATTTTTTTTACCACATTAAGGTGAAACTGTTAGTTTAGTTATATCTAATGATTTAAAATTCCAACCAATTTGGCTGTTTCAATAAAAATTTTGCACTTTGAGTTTTAACTTTTTAATTTAATGAACTTTAATAACTTTTATTATTAAAAAATAATCAGATTATTAATTAACCAGTTAATAAATACCTATAAATTAAAATAAATCAATTAATTTTTATTTAACAATTTCTTTATTTTATTTAACTTCAAATTTTCTTATTAATAAAATTTTTTATTTTATTTAACTTCAAATTTTCTGATAACGATAATTTTTTTTAATCATATTTTAATTTTTTTAATTTTAATCAATCTTTAACCAATTTTATAAAACTTTAGTACTGATTGAGTATTTTAAACCTTAAATTTCTTGTATTATTAGTTTAACTTTCCGTTCGATTTTTAAAACATTAGTTATATCCCTTTCCCTTGTTCTCTTTTTAAAAATAAAAAATATATTTAATCAAATTTAATCAAAGAACTAAAATTAAATTTAAACACAAATTTCTTAGGTATTGACCCAAGCCTGGTGGAGATCAATTAAGGCCTTGGGAAGTTACAGGCAGACTGAAGAAGTCATCCAAGCCTATCTCTACAATTTGAAATATCAATCTGTAACTGAAGAAGTCATCCAAGCCTATCTCTCCAATTTGAAATATCAATCACATTTGACACAAGATAGTCCAAGCCATCTCCTGAACACTCAAATCCAACTCTTGGTTACACTTTTCATAAGCATAAAACAACTGCAGTTTTAATTATATATGATTAAGTACTGGAGAAACAGCCTATACATCTAGCCAAAAGTGAAAATCAGAAGCTCCAGTTACATACTAGTAAATCCTAATTTTGATTCTTTCACATGGAAATCTAACCCAATATCAAATTCCTATCATCTGTGACAGTAACTACACAAGCCATGACAAGTACAAAGTTAAAGCCCCACCTGCATCTCTCAATTCCAGCTGCCAAATTGTCCTTTGAAGATAAAAGACATTGACTCTATAGCTCATATTCAACTAAAATCCACAAAGTACAAACAACATATTGCTTAAAAGTCTTTTTCTTTTAGCAACAGAACTTGGTCTACACAACTGACAATGCATCTGGCAAGCTCTCTGAAGAGCCACTACTACCATTAAGAACAATGACATTACCATCGGAATCTACATCCACAATGACTGAATCACCCTCTTTGATCTCCCCTGCAAGCATTTTCTCCGCCATACTGTCCTCTAGGAGTCTCATTATGGCTCTCCTCAAAGGCCTAGCACCATAGCTTGGATTGTACCCTTCCTCAACTACCCTCTCCTTAAATCTCTCTGTCACTTGAAGCTCAATATCTTTACCCTTTAGCCTCTCAAATACCTCCTTCAACATTATGTCAGCTATCTCCTTAACCTCCAACTTAGTAAGCTGGCGGAACACAATCATCTCATCTAGTCTATTTAAGAATTCTGGCCTAAAATACTGTTTTAGTTCCTCCGTCACTAAGCTCTTAATGCGATTGTAACTGCTGTCCTTCTCGTCATAATCGAGGTCAAATCCTATCCGGCGTCCTCCCTTCTCAATGACACTACTTCCAACATTGGAAGTCATTATGAGGAGGGTATTCTTAAAGTCCACAGTCCTACCCTTACTGTCAGTCAACCTTCCATCTTCAAGAATTTGAAGCATCATGTTGAAGACATCAGGATGCGCCTTCTCAATCTCATCAAACAGTACAACAGTGTAAGGACGGCGACGAACAGCCTCAGTCAACTGACCGCCTTCAGTGTACCCAACATAACCAGGCGGTGATCCAATGAGCTTCGAAACTGTGTGCCTTTCCATGAATTCACTCATATCGAGCCGAATCATGGCTTCTTCAGAGCCAAAGTAGTAGGCAGCAAGTGCTTTGGCCAGTTCTGACTTACCTACACCAGTTGGACCAGAAAAGATGAAGCTAGCAATTGGCCGATTGGGATTCTTTAATCCAACTCGAGCCCTACGAATGGCTCTACTGATTGCTTTGACAGCCTCATCTTGCCCAACGACTCGCTTGTGAAGTTTGTCTTCCATCTTCAAGAGGCGGTCAGATTCATCAGTTGATACTTTCTCAACAGGAATGCCAGTCCATGCAGAGACAATATGTTGAATGTCTGTTTCAGTTACAAGAGGACCTACATCCCCTGCCTCAGACTCTGCTTTGCTCATTTCCTTGCCTTTTTCTGTAATAGCCGCTATTTGAGCTCTGAGATCCATTTCACGGTCCCTTAATTCCCCAGCCTGTTCAACGTTTTAGGCAATTTATCCCAATCAGGTGGATATCAAGGTAAAATGTAAAAGCAAACATCAGACAGATAACTCAATTGATCCTTCCGTGTTTTCCATATGTAATTTGTTTTAAACTAAATTAAATAGAAAACACTTACTTTTCACCATTTTTCTGACATAAAGTATGTAAAGTCATACAAGGCTAAAATATATATATATATATATATATATATAAAGACCAAGAAGCAACAATTGTTGTCTAACCTTTTCGAAGTCTTGGCTACGAACTGCTTCATCCTTCTCCTTTGTGATCTGCCTAAGCTCTTTCTCAAGCTCTCTAGCTTCCTCAGGAACCTAACACAAGCAAATTAGTAAGATAAACAACAGGTTTTTGACCATAGTAACATGAGTACAAGTATTTAATCAAAACACACCTGTGCATGTCGGAGGCGAACACGAGAACCAGCCTCATCAATCAAGTCAATTGCCTTATCAGGTAGAAAACGGTCACTGAATCAAGCATATGAATATCAACAGGTAAGAAAGCTTTCAACATCAAAACAAAGTCATTTGGTAAGACAACTCTCAAGGTGTGATTAGCAAGACATTCTTTTGATGCATAACTTTTCATGACTAAAAACAGCATATGGTACTTTTAACTTAATAAGCAACTTAATTCAACATTTAGAAAAGCAAAATAAAATCAAGCAAAGGATAAATTAGAACCTACAAGAATATTATTGATGCGCACAAGCAAAATATAACTGCACCTTCAAAGCAAGATTTGCAATCAAACAAACCCCATGCAATTTTATTACATTAATCAGAAATTTGGAAGACAAAATAGAGGAAAGAAAGGAGGGATTCAATCTTGGTTAATGTGGTCCAATGATCAAATCTAGCACTCCTATTATACAAAAGAACATCAAATAGTATTAGAATTGGCACTTTACAGTTGTCAAGTATGCACATAGATGCAACCATCAATTAAAACAATCCAAGCAGCGTACATTTTTGAGACATGAATCAGTATCTGATGCTTCTGGACTTTCTCATAGATAACAAACAACAAAGAATGTCCAAACAAAACCAGCATAGAATGACTTGATGCCTGACATACAACAATCCTACTAGCACACATATGAAATGCAATATCATTGTACATGTATTTAAGTGCAAGGAGTGAAATTTCCACACAAAAAACAAAAGTGCAGGGAATAAAGCCAAACTACGGAAAGAACAATCATAGTATCAAAGACCTGATATACTGATATGACAACTGTGCAGCAGCTACTAGGGCTTCATCTGTATATCGAAGCTTGTGATGAATCTCATATCGCTCACGCAGGCCCTTCAAAATCTGTATCGTTTCATCTACAGATGGCTCGGGTACTTTGACTGGCTGAAAACGTCTTTCCAAAGCTGGATCCTTTTCAATATGCTTCCTATACTCATCCAATGTCGTGGCTCCAATACACTGCAAAACACGATATTAAAATCAAGCATCTAGCAAATAGTTCCAGATACAAGGAGTGCCAACTCAGCTCAACCACTCATTTAACTTGCAAACGAGTATGTGATACATTAAGCAAAGTAAAACCATTGGCTGCAATGCAAAGGAAAAAATATAGATCATAATTTAACAACAAAAAGCTTACAGTTAGCTCAACTTATAAGCCAGTTGCCCCTAAATTATCCAAGAAACAATATTACAGATAAAGTCCTTTCCTACTAGAAGCCATTTGCACTCGAAGCATTATATGCATGTGACTTAACAATTTTACCTGCAATTCACCTCTAGCAAGAGCCGGTTTCAAGATATTAGCAGCATCAATCGCGCCTTCTGCTGCTCCTGCTCCAATCAAGGTATGCACTTCATCAATAAAAAGAATGATCTCATCACTTTGTTTGATTTCCTCCATTAGCTTCTTCAATCTTTCTTCAAACTCTCCACGGTATTTTGTTCCAGCAACAAGAAGACCCATATCCAGCGTAATAACCTATTGCACATAGTGAAACAAGGAAGAGAGATTATCTTAATAAGTTATCTTACTATTGCAACAAATCAAAGGCAGTTACCAGGACCATGGCTCCTATATTAACTTGCAATTACCTTCTTCCGTTCAATTGTTTCAGGAACATCACCACTTGCTATCCGTTGAGCAAGACCTTCTGCTATTGCTGTTTTCCCAACACCTGGTTCTCCAATAAGGCAAGGATTATTTTTAGTTCGACGACCCAAGATTTGAATGACACGTTCTATTTGTGGCTGTCTTCCAACAACAGGATCCAGTTTACCCTAGCAAGAAAATACCAGATCAACAAAAGCAACTAAAATGAACATAAATCCATGACATAAAATGGAATAGGAAAAAAATCGCATGTAACATATTACCTCCTCTGCCATTTTAGTCAGATTGGTTCCATACTCTTCAAGTGTCGGCATCTTAGTATTGTCTCTGATTCCAACAGTAGCAGGGATATTCTCTGTGCTTTCACCCACCATCCGGATGACCTGCTCACAAAAATAACAGATTAGTTTTGGATTATTTGATAGAAAGAATGCAACAATATCTAAAGCAAATGAAACGTGGTGAAAAAAATTTGAGAAATGCATTCCTTACCTGTGTACGGATGTTGCTGGGGTCAGCACCTAAATTCTCCAAAACACGTGCTGCCACACCTTCACCTTCACGAAGGAGCCCCAGAAGCAAGTGCTCGGATCCTATATAGTTATGGCCTAACATTCAAGGAAATAGAATTATGGCTTGTGAAATTTTTCATTGTAAAAACAAAACAATTTCATGCAATTTAGCACAGAAAAAAATGAATAGCAGCAGCCAGAATATAGATAGAAATAGGGACTGCTGCAGTGTTTGGGGAATTACAGAACCCATCAAGGATATTCAAAAGACAAACAACTGGAGCCACAATCACGAGAAGTACTACAAAAGTTCCATGTCAAGAAATGATAAGAGAGGCATTCGCAAAGACCAAGAGTCATCAATATCTCGAATCACACACAATGAGTATCTCCAAAATTTTAAGTTATCTTCAAACAAAGTATGAATAAGGAATCCATTTGATTTCTCAATATAAAACCAATTCTTGACTGATCTGCTAGCAAAAAACTTACCTCTGGGAACAAAGTGAAATCCACAACAATAGCTCAAGGCAAGGAATTTTCGAAAAGAGAAATGAAGGAAAGAACATATATACCAAGTTGCCGAGCTTCCTCCAATGATAGTTCCAAAACGCGTTTTGCCCGTGGAGTGAATGGAATTTCTACAGCAACAAATCCACTGCCCCGCCCAATAATCTTCTCCACCTCTACACGCGCATCTTTGAGATTGATTCCCATGGACTTGAGAACCTTAGCAGCGATGCCGGTTCCTTCACCAATAAGACCCAATAGAATTTGTTCTGTGCCAACAAAATTGTGACCAAGTCTTCTAGCTTCCTCTTGGGCAAGCATAATCACTTTGATTGCTTTTTCCGTAAAGCGTTCAAACATAGCCCTAGGAGCAAACCTTTTAGCATTACGTTGCCTGGAGGATATAGTAATTGCAACCTTAGAAAGAAAACTCTGATCTGTTCGCATTATTGTATCTATGCAATTTGAACTTCGCAATCCTGAGAAGGATCCCATTCTCAATCGTGGTGTTTGTAAGCCATAGATCATTTTGGCAGAGGCCTTTTTTGACGTTTCAGATTCTTGAGATTGTCCATGTTTTCCACGAGTAGCTAAAGCAGGGATATTAGTAGAATGAACGAAAAGACGAGCCATCTATTCCGATAAATTAGACTGCAAAACATAGCATTGTACATTAGTTTTCTATAAAAGAAACAAGACTGAAACAATAGAAACTAATTGAGCAGGGAATCATTAAGACTCGTTCCCAGGAAAATTTTGCAAAATTTAGTGACCATCCTGGACCATCGGTAGTCACTTAAATTACAAGAGAAGAAAATTTAAGAACAATGTAATGAAGGGCAAAAACTGATCCAAGCTGTAACAGTGAATGCCCTTGAGTTTAACAAGTCCATCAAGGTCCAAACTTACAAGATTGACTCCCACCATTGACCAATCTTACAATAAGAAGAAGCAACTTAAAGACCATGATGAGGCCCATGTAAATCAACCACACTCACTCTATGCAAAAATGAAATATTGAAACTTTATCGTGCATTATTGCCTCATTTGGATTGGCATAAGAAACTTTCCAGAACGATCCCCTCTAACTGAACCAAGTACTACACGGACATATTTCATCAATTTGTACATAATTATAGGTTTATGCAACAAATATCAGTTCCAGGACCTCCACAATATCTAATCACACTTGAAATGCTTTCGTTCAACTACACATTTAAACCCACAGCAAGACCTATATTGGCCAATCCCACAAAACCACAAAGCAACAGCACCGACATGATCGAATGCAAATAACAGATTAGAAATTCTACGACCCTCAGATAAGTAAGGGGAAAAAGGGAACAAACTTTAACGAACAACACCACCACGCTCATACCAAGAGAAATTTAGGTTGAATAGATAACACAAACTTTATCCAAACTGCACCACCACGCTCGATTGCAAGAAAGTTAGCTCGACTGGAAAATTTAACGGTACCCAGAAAATTTAAGTAAAAGAAAAAGAAAAAGACACAAACTTCATCCAACAATTCATACATTAGGCAAATTCAAGAAGCTCAAATCAAGCGAATCCAACATAAAACAGAACTTTCAACTTTCCAAGAGCGGAAACAATCAAAAAAACCCTAGACAATGAAGTACCCAGATACAGAAACAACCAAAACTTTAAAATCCCCAGCTCGAATCAGAACTCGAATAAATCAACTAACCGATTGAGCTCACCTAATTTTGCTAAAAGAGGATAACCAGGCAGGAGATAGAAGTCAAGACCTCCCCTTTAATGGCAGGAGGAGAGCGGAGGTTGGATATATAGATATCAGGCGGTGTTTCCTTTCCTCCGACTCCTAATTCCACAATCTACAATCACCGTTCGATCGAGGTTTATCTGGATCAAAACGGGCTCTCGTCACCTTAACTTTGGTCCTACCCAATGCCATTCGAGAATCCCAAAGGTTGCAAGTAGTCTTGCCCGTACATTGTAGCATTCTCATTTTGTCAACACATGAACGTAGAATAGTCGTGTGGGCTTCTTATTTGGACTTTTTTATTAGGGAAAAATAAAAAAAGGGTATTTAAGGAAATTATGAGGTAATTAATAATATTGCGTATGAGAGATTTTTTTATTTTTATTTTTTATTTTAATTAGAAAGAGAGACTTGGAAGAAGTAGGACCTCATGTACTTTGGCAATATCTATGGTTGGGTACATTGTGATGTGAAATTGCTAAAAATATCTTAGGAGAACTATGTCGGCTATCTTTTTTTTTTTTTTTGGGTTGAATTCATAAAAATTAATTTATACTTATTTTTATTGATTTTAGTGTAAAATTTAAATTCAATAAAACTTAAATAATTTCACAATTTTATAATTGAAATGTTGAAAATTAAATAAAGATTTAAAATTATTTTTAAAAAATATATTTTGTAGGTGGTTTTAATTGAATTGCTAATGTAAGCAAAGTTTTTTTTTTAAACAAAAAACTCTTAGTTGCTATTTTTTGGATGTATATTGGGTAAACTTTCAGATTTACGTAATAACGTATAAATCACCCCAACTAAGTATTCCATATTAGGTATGCTTTGTATGACAGGTTCGATCGAGAGAGCGTAAATAAAGGATTCAAACACGGGATCTTTTGATCTTATATCTCCCACTCTACCAACTCGACCACCCTTAGAAGACAGTATGTATATAATCATGATTGAAGCGTAAATCATAGGAAGCATGTAACAAGAATCCTGTAGACATTCAAGTACAATATCAAGCTCACAAACAAATTAAGAGTACGGATAGTAATGGAATCCGGACTTGGCCTCAAGCTTGGGTTGCTCAAATTCAGCTCTACCCAAAACCTAATAACTATTAAAAAATGACTTTTTTTATTTTTAATTTATATGCAATCAGGTAATTTATTTTATATTATTAGAATTGGGCAATAACTGCCAAGAACGGCTTTCAATAAGACTCCTTTTTGCCAGATATGATATATTGATTAAATAACCAAAGTATCTTATAAATCTACTTGCTTGGAAGTCTTAAAATTTTAGGGTAAAACATGTAAATCTCTATAGTTTAAGAAATTATTAAAAACTAAAAAAACCTCCTTTTAGTTTTTACTTTTTAGTTTTCTAAAACAGTCCTTTTTCTTAGATTTCTATTAAAAAATAATAATAAAATGCATGTTAGTACAAACATCAAACATACACTAATTAAATTTTATTAATATAACAATTTAATTTAGCTTTTAAATCCAATCTAAATAAATTAAGTTCGACCTAAATTAATAATTTAAGATAATTATAATAAATTATTAGTTTGAATTAGATTTAATTAGTTTAATTTGAGTTTAATAACTGAGTTGAATCGCTGTATAAATAGCATTTGTTCAGTTAACCATAATGTTAGTACTTCATATTTTTATTGTTATTTTTATTTTAAGGTTTTTTTTTAAATCTAAAACTACTAAAAACTAAAAAATTTAAAAATTAATGAATTTTAAAAAATTTAGACAAAAAGAGAGGTTTATGTCTTGTATCTATAAAAAAATTTCAAGTTAGGTTTTCGAATCAAGTACCTTTTGTCCAAAGTTTGACCCAAATTATTTTATTTATGTTTAGTCTCAAATCAAATTGAAATTAGCCAAGTTCATAGGAGGTCCTTGAATCTAAATTCAAGTGTTTTTAATAAGTCAAATTAAATTTAATCAAATCAAACTTAAACAAGTTCGTGGATGATATCGAAAGATGCATGAGTCCAGATTTAAGTGTTTTTAATAGGTCGGCTCGGCTCATAGATCAGACCTAGGCTTGAGCTGGCTTGAAATCTAACTTTACTTATAAGGGTTGGGCTTAGGTAAGTCTGAATCTGACTAATTCAGGTCTAAACTTAATTAAAAAACATGGTTTTACTATTTTAATCTTTAATAAAAATTTAAAAAATTTAAGGAAGATGACTTATAGGTTGGCCATGGCCATCCCTAGCCAATTTCAAGTTTGAATCTTGTTGTCATCCCTACAAGCTATCATGATTTTGATGGCTATGGAAGCTGTGGTTCTCATGTAGTCCCTGCCTTGAATATCCAGCTACATTTCTTTGTCTTCTCCATCTTCACTTCACGAGGTTACATGAGTTCTATTAAGCATTACAGCTCTGCTCTGCAACTTAAGTTTCTCTGCCAAAACTTCTTATCCTTCCCTTGGGGTTTAGGGTTAAAACTTAAAAATCTATTTCACTATTTATAAAAATGTTTTTTGATATTTTAAATTGGTTTAAAAGATAATCTTTTATTTATTATAATCTTTTTAACATTTTCAATATTTTAATACAATAAAACATTTGTAGAATAAATAAAATATAAAGAGATTTATAATGTTTACTAAATTTATTTTATTTTATGCACAAATAGAATTGATAATGAGACAATTTATTATTCAAAAAATTTTAAAGTTTAGAAGGTTCAAGCAGTATTAGACTGTCATAAAATTGATAAAAGATCAAATAAAATCAAAAAAATTAAAAAAAAATTAAAGAAGACTATCATAACAAATGTAAAGTTTAATTAAAAAAAGACTGTTAAATAAAATTTAGTTGATTTATTTTAATTTATAAAAATTTATTAATTTACAGAAACTATCTCATTGATAGATTTTTTATAATAAAAATTATTAAATTATATCAAATCAAAAATTTAAAAATTTAATCTATGCAAATTAGAATAAATTGAATTGACCTTACACCACCGGGAGGGACCCATGGGAGTTAAGGTTTTGATTGGATTAGGTGCGGTGTGAAGTAAAAGGATTCACGAGATGCTTGGATGGTTTAGGGTTTAGACTTTTATCCTCAATTCTCACAATCCTTACACTGTCAATACTGAAGGAGCTGTGAATTACAATTTTAATGCTGCAATTTAGTTTGCTCAGGGACTATGTCATATGGTGTAGTAATAAAAGGAGCCAGAGGTCGAATTGTTACATGTCTTTCTGATTTCTCTACTTCTAATTATACTTCTCTTATTGCTGAAAAACTATTGCTTTCAAAGAAGCCGTATCTTGGTTGATACACTCAGACTTTACATCTGTGAAGTTGGAAATTGATTGTCTTTAAATAATGCAACGGTTCCATGAATCACAAAATGGCATTAACGAGCTGGGAGTAGGGGTGAGCATTATTCGGATCAGCCCGGTCTGAATTAATTCGGGTAAGTAAATGCTAAATTTCGGATAATTCGGGCCGATCCGGATATAACCCGAATTATTTTTGGGTCGGGACGAGTAACTCTGAAAAAATTCGGGCCGCCCGATTACCCGAATAAAGTTTTAAAAAACTATGAAATAGGATAATTAGGATAATTCGGGTAAATCGGACCGGGATAATTAGGATAAATCGGATAAATCGGGCGGGGATAATAGATAATTCGGGTAAATCGGGCCGGGGTAATAGATAATTCGGGTAAATCGGGCAGGATAAGTTCGGGTAAGTGAAAGTTTAGGTCCGGACCGGGTAAGAGAAAAAAATTCGGATAATTCGAGCCGGGTCCGAACAGTAAAAATCTGGCCTGAATTACCCGAATGCTCACCCCTAACTGGGAGCAATCTTGGACGTATGCAAATTAACTACTAGTGACTTTCAATCCTTTACTTTTAATTGGATTCTAAGGCATGTAAATATGATAATCCACATATTATCTATATTAGCTACTAGTTTTCCCAATAGGCTTAGTTGGGTCATACCACCTGATTTTTTGTTAGACATTCTAACGTGTGATATAGCTATATCTCAATAAATACGATAACTTTCTTAAAAAACTAAACTAATTTGACTGATTTAATTAAAAATATATAGTTTAATTTAATAACTAGATTATTAATTAATTAGTTAATTTTATAAACTAACTAAATTTTATAAATTTATAATTAATTAAATAATTTTCATCTAACAATCTCCTTCTTTAATGAAATTTTAATATTTTCAACAAAAAAGAATAATCTCTTTCTTCCATTCTGTTTCAAATTTTTTAATTTTTACTACATATAAATTTTATTATAGTTTAATACCAAATTCAGTCCTTTGGCAACTAATAGGTTTGGGATGGAAATCTTACGTGAGTTTAGCTTCACCTTCCCATGTTTACATGGTCAGAATTTTAAAAAGTTTAATGGCTAGAAGTAAAAAAAAAAATTGAGTTCCAAATTTATGACTTAAAATATTTTCACATGTATAATTACAATTATCTTGTTTTTTAAATTTTTATTATTTTAATTCAAAATAAAAATTACAAATTTGCAATCAAATCAATTTAAGAATATTTAGATTGAGTTTGAATTAGTTAAGATTAAGAATGTTTTAACTAGTCTTAATAAATATATTTAAACTTTTTTAATATATTTAAAACTCAAACAAACTTAAATTTAAATCCGTCAATTCGAATTTGCGAATATTTTCAAGTATGGACCTTAATGAGGACAAGTTGAACCTTAATCCACTCATTTCTGAAGTAAGAAAGTAATTCAATTACTCAACTATGTATCTTCATAATCTTTAGGGTTATTGTAATGATATCAAGATGTTTTACCTTGTAATTTTAAGCAAAAATAACTCGATGTTAACTTATCCGTTAACACGTTAAATTATTATTTTTATCACCCGACTATCACATAATTGGATTTTAATATTTTTGGATTGAAATTCATATTAACTTCGGATTGAACTCCAAGTCAAAATTCAATCAATTCGAAATTGAGGTATTGATTTAAGGTATTTTGTAAATAATTTTAAAAAATGAAATACTCTTTTAGATAAATAAAATTATAGAAAAGACATTTTTAAAAAATTGATAATAAATGGGATCAATCCTAAAATTTGAGATTAATAATTCAATTAAATATAATTTGTTTTGTTAATTTTACGTTATAAAATAATTTAATTAATTTATTATTTTTCATATGAACTTATCGATATCAACTACTTTATTAATTAGAAGTAAGATTGCATATTTATGAATTTTACGAGACCCGCGTATATGAAGACTGAAGTGTTAAAAATATTTCTAATTTCACATTCAAATCATCAAATCAAATTTAATAAGCTAATCTTTTCCTCTAAAAAATTTAGAATTTACTTGGTAAGTTGTAATAATGAATTTTCCTATTCTGATTTGTTAATCCGTACCCATCCCCTCTGTTACTAAACAAGACATGATATGTATGATGTTTAACTAAATTTGTCTCTGTTCCTTTAAAAGTGCATCAGTTTAAGAAGTTGCAGAAAAGTGATGTGGACCTACTGTTATCCTGAGATTCCATGTACAGCCAAAAATGGAGTAGTGATTAGTGTAACGTTCCAAGGTATAGCAGTAAGCATCTTTCTCTCTCTGCTTCTTGCAATAGAAAAAAAGGCATTGCCCTTTTCCTTTAGCAACCTCTGCTTCACTCTTGTCTCCTTTTTAACTCCTTTTCTGTTCCTTCTTCTTCCCACATTTTCTCGAGAAATATAGAAGGAAAGATGCTTTCTGGGCTCAATGGCAGTGCTTGGACGATGGAGGATAAAGAAGAGCATGAATCGACCACAAATAACAACATTAGCAGCAGCTGTGGTTTCATGGAGGGCAAAGAAGAAATGGGTTCGCTTTCAACATTAAAATCCATGCTTGAGGTAGAAGATGACTGGTACGTGAATACTAATGCTTCAATTCAAAACCACCAAGATAGTATCAGAGACATAAGTTATTCACCAAATCTTGGTGAACCAGATAATTTATTGCTGCATCCAGTTGATTCCTCGTCTTCTTGTTCACCATCTTCCTCTGTTTTTAACAATCTCGACCCATCTCAAGTTAACTACTTTTTGCAAGCAAAGCCTAACTTAACTTCACTTCTTAATGGAGTCTCTAACAACCTT
>JANTPM010000007.1:31018204-31028547 GCA_025434745.1 Erythroxylum divaricatum
TCGCTCGGATACTTCGCCATACCATCGAGCCCCCGACAGGAGGAAGGTAGGGGGGAGGGTTGTGAGAGTCAAACGCATATTTGCCCGAGAGCACCCGAACCCACAAGGCTGAGGGGTTGTGGATCAAGGCCCAACCTAGTTTGGCCAGAAACGCATCGTTCATATCCCGGATCCGGCGGATTCCCAACCCCCCAAGATGTTTGGGCTAACAAACCTCGTCCTAGCTAACCAAAGGTATCTTCCGGCTGCCGTGGCTTGAACCCCACAAAAATTGTCTCAGAACTTGGTCCAAATCGTTACACAACCCGCGAGGTACTCGAACAGTCTGCATTGTGTAACTCGGAATAGTCGAAAGGACTGACTGGACCAAGGTGACCCGACCAGCGAACGACAACGTGGAAGGAGCCCATCCTGAGAGACGATGATGGACCGCGTCTAGTATGTGCTGATAAGTTTGCCTCCCGACCCGCTTGTGAAGAAGGGGAACCCCCAGGTAGCGACCGAGATCGGCCGTCCGATTAAAACGGAGAGCGCGGCTTAAAACACTAGCGGACTGGGAAGGGACATTCTTGGAGAAGTAGCACCGTAATTTGGCCTGGCTCACGCATTGTCCCGACACTATGCAGAAAGAGTCCAAGACGTCTCGAATCACGTGCACTTGAGCGAGAGACGCCTCAGCGAAAAAAATGAGATCGTCAGCAAAGAATAAATGCGAGATGGGGAGCCCGTGTCTACTCTAACGAATAGGAGTCCAGCGACCAGAAGTAACCTCCTGAGAAATAGCATAGCGCAGGCGTTTCATGCACAACACAAACAAGTAGGAGAAAATAGGGTCACCTTGCCGTTGTTCCTTAGATACAGAGTAGCACCAGCCCAAATTTTGTTTATTAAATGATTACTAAACATGATTATTCTCAGATCTACAACACTTATCCTTTTGGTTTTGACGTGGATTAGAACTAACTTACAACCACTTTACCTACCTTACCCAGACCCAGTCCTAAGTAGTTATCTTTTCCACCATCCCAAAGAATCGGATTTTGTCATGAAGCCTAACTGAATACGGTTAAAGCATGGCACGTTTTTCTCCATCCAAAGTCTTTACTCTTCAAACTTCGTATTTCCAGATTGAAATGACTAAACATAAGGCTTTCAGTTTCAGTCCACATGCCATGACCCTTCCCCTTCCCTCACCCATGCCTAAGATTAAGAAGTTGTAGTTGTCGGGTTCGGACAGCTTACCTCAATAGGATAGGAACAAGCATAACGACAGTTTCAATTTTCATCCTTATCCTTTCCTTGCATACGAACCACTCAGCATTGTTTCTCCTGTCGGCAATCCACATGGTAAGAACATCACTTTCAATTACTGAGAAACCTGCGCAAGAGACTGAGCCGACTGGTGGGTCTGGTCAGTTCCTGCAAGTCTACTCACAGCCACTTGCTTACCTTCATAAAAGTGCCCATGACCCACGATGGACTGAAATCATATTCTTGTGACCCAACCAGGCAACGATCATGTCCAAGCAAAAATTCAACTACAAATAAGTTGACAATATAAAAAAAAAAAAACAGGAGTTATGTAAAGTTGAGGATACGCCTGCTAAAAGACAACACTAGATATATAAAAACTTTACATTAGGAGGTGGGATGGGGGTAAAAACAGCTTATGTACAGGGTGGGTGCTTGGGGAAGAAAAGCAAAGGCTATAAGCTGTAGGATTTGCCTTTTGCTCAAGGGTTACACGTGTTTTGATATTTATGTATATAACAGAGCATCGTTACAATACTAAAAGTCCATAAAAATGTCCAAAATTGGATGTATTTTAATTTCGTGCCATCCATTTCTGAGACACCAGCAAACTCGCCATCTTGATTTGTCATATACTCGCCACAAACTCAAATATTATCCAAATTAAAATGATCACAGCGCTGCTGCTCGTCCGGCCTCCTCCGGCATGGCGGCTGCTTACCTGCTGTGAAAAGAGAGAAAAGATTAGCCACCACCAGCGATCTTCATTGTGAGTGTTATCATCGAAATGACCTCAATGTAGGATAAGCTTGAAAAAGAAGCTTTTTTCTATGATGAACACAAACTAACCAACATACCTACAACATAAGGGATGCAAACTTAACAATCTTCTGGGGTAGATGCCAATGGAAGTCGCTGATATTTCACTTCCTTTGCGTCCATATCACCTGGATCCAGTAGGTTATCGTTGCATTTTGAATTCAGTGTACCGGGATTCATCTTCTGCACCTCATCTTTGGTATAGATGAAAATCTTACGAACCATGCCAACAAATTCCCTGTCATGTTAGGCAATGATGCCAGTAGTCAGCCAAGGGAGATCACATGAATTGTGTGTCATTGACTAGTTCAAAATAAAAGTAATTAGCAAATATGTGAAATCCTTACTGCCAAGGGTCATCTCCAACAAGCATCATATCACCCTCATCATCAGTGTACACAATCAGCCAATCTTTTTTGGGCGCCATTAGCTCACCATCAAATTCAAACAATCTATCTAAATCCTTGACCAACTCTTCATAGTTGTTGAATTTTGCAAGATCAACTGACCTACCAAGTGCTATTCCTTGCTTATGAACCTGTTTGTGAAGAAAAGTACCAAGTCTTAGCACATTTAACCATCACCACCTTAGCATTTGAAAAAACATCAACAAAAGAAACAGAAAAATAACCTTAGTACAACTTCTAGTAGAACCATTTTGAACCTTTCCCCGGGTGTCTCTTGTGCGATGATTTGCAGAAAGATACTGTTTCTCATATTCAATGTCATCAACCATTTTGGAACCCTTGGACTGTTCAGACTTTTGATCGGATTCAATTGCACAGTGCTGGTGACTCGAGGAGTGCATGGGAACCACTGGCTCATTCCTCAGATGTCTATACGAGACTGGAGGCTCTGGTGTAACAGGACTACTAATGAGGGGAATACCAAAGAGCTTACAATTTGAATCCACGAATTTTCCATTCTCCTGTTCTTGCACCAGCATGGGTTGGGTTGCAAGATCTCTTGAATGGTCATGGTTATCGAGATGATTTGATGGTGGAGGCATCAACCAATTTCCATGCAATGTCTGCCTACGGTGACCATTAGGCTGGGGATACTCGCTAAATGCACTGCATCTAGCATTACTCTGAGGTTGACAAGCCATATCACCATTGGGCGCAGGAAGCTTTGCGCTCGACTCTGATAACTTGAGTGACAAGTTTGAAGGCATCAAGGACCATTGGTTTGCAAGCAAATTATGCCTGCCATCCTGCTCTAGTACATGTCTTCTTGCTGTTTTTGCAGTTCCCGTTGTTTGATCAATGAATGGCGGACAAAATCCATGGTCAGAGTTTGCTCCAAAGCCTGATAGTAAATCTGTATAAGTAAACTCATGTCTCCCTGAGGCCATCCTGTTCTCCAATCCGTATTTTCTTGATGCAGAAACCACATCAACCTTTTCATCAGCAGCAGGAGGTGGCCAGATGACAGACTTCTCAACATTGTCACCTCTCAAGGCCGAGAATTCTTGGCCTTGAAAGACCCTAGAAAACCCACTTGCTGGTGCAGGATCTACATTCACCTTGGATGAACCTGAGAACATATAAGGGAAGCACACTCAAACCTAATTGAACGTACATGGAACCTTAGGAAAATGCCTAGAACAAAACTACACAACTATTACCTTCTCTAGTTAGAACCGACGAGTCGGGGGATGAGGGCACCGCGTTAGCTCGGGGCCTCTTTGGTCTGGGCATTGGAAGGGGATTTAGTGCAGGAGGAGCCAGCGCAGGTTCTATTTTCCAGGGCGAGACCCTCTCTGGTCGTGGTATGGTTGATGTTTCATCCCACCTCACCTAACCGCAACAAATGCAATTTGATTTCTTTAGCTGTCATAAAGGAATTAATGCAGGTCAACTTTTGCACAAGAATGATACCTTTAGGCATCTCCATTTGGACTCCCGCCACCTTTCAGGATCACCATCTTCACTTCCAACGATAGTCCCAGTAAACCTACAACATAAATCAATCGATGATCAAAACAATCCAACTCTCAAAATTCACAAGTAAATCTATAGACACAAATTTCAACTAAACTTCCTAGAAGCAATAATACCTTTGTTCT
The DNA here is from genome assembly GCA_025434745.1 of Erythroxylum divaricatum. Taxonomy (NCBI): domain Eukaryota; kingdom Viridiplantae; phylum Streptophyta; class Magnoliopsida; order Malpighiales; family Erythroxylaceae; genus Erythroxylum; species Erythroxylum divaricatum. Next base: position 31,022,343 of record JANTPM010000007.1, read on the forward strand.
GGAGCTTCTTCACCTTCAAACCTCATTTTGAACCTCATCCCAATAGTGTAGTTATTCTTCATGGATTCCATGTACTGATCAAATGGAACTATGAACTCTGCGGGGCTTGTCCTGTATCAAACAAACAGGTTATACAAGCAGAAAAATCAATGAAGAACCAACATATTAAGTTGGTTTATTATAATCTACAAGTTCTTTAATAATGGGCCAGCCCTGGGGGAGGGTGTGAGATTGTCTGTGGATTGGAGGGTATCGGATTCCCAGACTTTAGCTAACTTCTGACCAAACTAAGCAAGTTATGACAAGAAGTCAAAAAAAGGTACCTTGGTTTGTAATATACAGTAAACATGGTCCCTGTCGTGATTGCATGCCAGGCTGTGGCGAGCACTCCAAGATGCATGCTGTGACTAGATATGACGGATGATGGCACATTGCCCTGCTGCCTCATTGCTCGTCTAACACCAACTCGAAGTTCTCCATTCTCGCCTCTAAAAGTCAAGTCCCAAAATAACCCGTTTTAGACAATTAAGAAATGAGCTAGGAAATAATCCACCAAGTACAGCAAGAACTACCGACCTTAAAAATATAAAAGCGTCACCAGCAACAAGCCTTTTGGAGCTCACAAATACACTCCAACCACTTTGAAGCAAGTGCCTTCTAGGTTGACCTGACACCATCAATATGATTTGAATTAGGGATTCATTCGAAAGATATGCCTCGCTCCCACAACTAAATTGGGTAAATATCACTTCGAAGAGAGGGCCAAAAGGGGACATAAAAGACAACTAATTATGTGAACCAAGCATATAACTCATTTACCCCGAAATATATGGCGGAACCTCCATTCATTTCCATGCAAATCCTTAGCAACCAATTCTTGTGTGGGAGGCTGCCTCGACATATCCTGCCACAAACCAAAAACTTCATCACTGTAAACCCTATTGTTAATTTAAGAAAACTCGAGTCACCACTTGTCACAAGCTATAAAGCTGCAACTAACCAGCGGAGGCAAACATTCATCAGCATGTCGTCTCAGAACTGAAAATCCTCCATGAGTACTGGTATCTGAGGCAGTCAGGGTCTTGCAAAACGAATGCACATGAAACCGTGGTGAAGGTGATGGGGAAGGCTCCTTTTCCACTGCATTCTCGTCTTGCTGACATTAAAACATGGCAAAAAACAGGAACAATTTAGCTCCAAAAGGTCACTAATGAGTCTAATTCCGCATATACAACAAAAAAACCATGCAGTTACTTACGTTCTGTTCGGGAAGTAAAGTTACTTGTGCAAACACCTCATCAGTATCTGCTTCAGCCTACAATTGGTAATTGCATGCATATGAGAAGATAATCACAAAAACTTGAAAGTAAAATAAAAACACTTGAAATTCAAAGGATAAAAACACTTGAAATTCAAAGGACCCCTCGAAGATGCAAAGGAATCCAAACCCCAAGTCTTCTCATCACACACACCTTTAGCAGAACATTGACAACGCGACAAAGGATCTGTGGAGGAAGATTATAGATTGGCATTTTCTGGTCAGCTGACTGGTTTGTGGACGCTTCCACCTAATCCATATCGATAATAAACGATTTTGTCCATGAGCAGAAAAGAACAGAAAGTACAAGGACGTAAATCAGACCCATGTTGAAGATTTATATAATTTTGTGATAGAACTATCTAAAGCTAAAACCAGGAGAAAATGAAAACCAACTAATAAACGAAAATTGAGAAAAATAAACGTAAAATCTAACGGTTAAATCAGGAAAAAGATTATAAAGCAGACCTGTTCAATGTGCCCTTGAGGGAAGTAAAACACGCGCTCTCCCTGACGAGGAACGGTGACCAGAGGACCGGCACAGGCATGCCATAGCTCCCGATAAAGAGCCGCATCAGCGTCTGAGCCACACGCGCCGTCAGAATCACGTAATCAAAGCACCAAAACGGAGGCAAATTTTGAGCACAGATCACCTCTAATTCACCGATAACAAAAACAAATCGAGGCCGGAGTTTACCTTTTGAATGCGTAGAATGAACATTTTGCCCCTCCATGCCACTCCTCCCGTCGTTAGGTTCGCTATGACCCGAAGAAAAGCAATCTCCTCTAACAGTACCACCGTTATTTCTAATAGAAACGTCAGAAGAAGCCATAAATCTCTCGTTCTTTAGCTCAGATCTCTACTCTACATACACAAACCCCAAACTCTCCAGAATCAACCATAAATCTCCTCTCAAATCAACCATCTCAATCTTTCTCCCTCACTTGTTTATATCTCCGTCACAGAAACCTCGTAGAAACAACAAATTTACGCTCTCACCGCCAATTTCCTTGATATAACCACCAATTCCCTTCTCTCTCTCAATCTCTGTCGAGTCACTTTCTCCGACCTCTGCAACCACCACAGGCTGTGCTTGCGCCAGAAATTGCAGCTCGTTGCAGTCGCACAGTACTCTGCTCTTTCTCTGTCTCTCTCTCTCTTTTTCTCTGTCTGTTGGCTCTGGGGAGTGGTGGAGACTTAACCAGACTGGTCAAAAACTGCGCACAATCATTTCAACTGCGGTCAATTTCTAACCAGTCCCCCTCCACCGGCAATTACCGGTAACTCGACCTTTCCAGCCGGTGGACGAAGGACCATATATAAAGCGACAGGAAGGAAGGAATGTGGCTAATTTATTAAAGGCGGCTTCTCAACAAACGGAGTTAACCTTGCCGTTAGCGAACTGACGGTACTTTGGGGTTCCTCATTCCTGCCCACTCGAGACAGACTAACGGCGTTATTCCCGACGCTTGGTAGGAAGGCTGTTGTGTTTTTACGAGGGAAGTGGTCTTGTCGTGCTATTAACAGGCAGGCTTGGATGGATGTGAAGTGGATTAGTGAGGCGTACAGTTAAACTCAACCCCGGCGCACTTTAACCTCGGGTTTGCTTTACTCCTACTTTCTTCACGTCTTTCTCTGTACTCGCAGTGCTGTGCGCTTCCGTGCGCCAGGTGTGGTAGGGTACCCATCAACTTTCGTATCGTTAATCTCGCGAGATTTTAAAGATAAGGTGTCCTTCTAATTCCCTTCAATTTACTGTGTCACTTGAATTCACCGTATACTTTAATATTTTCTTTGAAAAACAAAATTTAATTTATTCAAAAAATTAAATTTTTATTATAAAAATATTATTATACAAATTACACATTTAGTAAATATAATTTTTACTAAAAATATAATTTAGTAAATTATTTTTAAAATTTTGAATGTTATAATATATTCTCGTTAATTTTGGTAAATTTAGCAGCGAAAATTATTTAAATACAGTCTTAGATTGTCATAAATTTTGTGATACACAAGATACTCAAGAGAGACGAGTTTAAAGCATACTTATCCTACACTTAGACAAAATATGAAATATTTCCAGATTGTCATAAATTTTTTGATACATAAGATCTTACGAAAAAACGAGTGTAGAACGTATTCATCCTGAATCTAGGCAATTAGGCACATGATTATTTGGACTAGATTATCGACTACACAAAGTCCGATTGAAAGTATGTATACCTTAAGATTGACGAGACGACAAAACTCTCTTTAACTCTCCGAACTTACGGGATATAATTCTCGTCTTTTCTCTTACGAACCTTATTTCTCTCAAATTCTCTTATTCATTTTGAAGTAGGTGCGAAAAACCGGGACGAGAAAATGAAGGGACCCACGTGTATTGTCCACTTGCAGTTGTGTATGGTCTAAAGCAACAGGGAGAGGAATCTTTTGTCCCGAAAAGGTCAAAAAAAAAATCAAAAACATAAATATTTTCACTGACCAATGGGGTACGGTTATTTCCACCCAATAAACAACAGGCATGTGTCATTTAATCTTCCTGACACTTTGTCTGCACTTTCAGGAGTGGGAAGTATATTTTTGGTTGAGTGAATGTTGTTAGGCTCATAATGGGCATGAGAGATCACTCCTAACTCCTCCTCTTCTTGTCATTTCTTTGGGTGGCATTCATGTCAACCTCTTTCTCTCTTTTTTTTATCTTTACTTTGTTCTGGGAACTTTATTTGTCTAAAGTATTAACTCATATTTAAACAATATATGTTATTATAATATATTTTTAATTATTCCTTTATGATCATAAAATTATAAGTTTAAGATAAAAAATAGCTTATTTGTAAGATATAAAAGAAAAATTATGACCATATTTGACAATCAGCTGATCCTACTAGTTATTAGTTGATAGCTGATTATATAAGTTGAGTTGATCAGCGAAATATATTACTTATTTATCATTTGAGGTTTGGTAAAATTAATAGTTTAGTATTAGTTATTTATATAAAAAATTGACTTATGAAGATATAACTTTAAAAAAAAGTATAAGAGTATGAATATTATATATCTTAGGATTTTGCTAAATATTCTTATAATAATTTAGATTTTAGATATATAATTCAACAAAAATTAAGTTTATAATTCTAATAAAAGATATATAATAATAATAATAACAATAATAAAATTTAATAATAATAATAATAACAACAGCAACAAAATCCAAACCCGGCAAGCAAAATCTAAACTCAAAGACCAACTCCATGCAAGCATTTAAATAACTCACCCTATGGTTGCAAGTCACGGGGTGAAATATCATAAATGATAACGAAGAGTAGCAAGAAATCGAAGGTAGAATAGTCATTATCAAACAATTATTTTAGCTATTTGGTTCAAAATGCACTAGATCTAAAACTTTTCATAAATTAGCTAGTTAAATTGGATCAGTCATCTCAATTAATCAACAATTAAATAAATTAAATAATTTATTGATAAAATCAAACAACTAATTTTAGTCAACCAGTTAAAAATAAATGATAAGCTAACAACCAAATAAAGCCATGTACATGATCATAACTTCTCAACAAAAAAAAAAGCTTTAAATCAAATAAGTTGGTGTGAGTGGTTCAGTACTTTCATCCCTTAACCAGAGATTTTGAGTTCGAGTCTTGAGAAATGAAAAATATGTTTGGCCAGCACTTTATCCCTTACAGGTTAACTCGGTTTGAGTCTTGAGAATGGAAAAATCTGTTTGGCCAGCACTTTACTCCCTATGGGTTGATCCGGTACGAGCAAGGATGAGTCTGAATATAGATAACTTAAAGGTGTCTTCTTATGAGTTGAGATCCTCTTTAAACTCTTAGTGGGCTTAAAAAAAAAAGCCTTATATAAGGATGCACTAACTTTGACCTTTTATGTTGATATATTATATTATTTTAATAAAAAGAAAAGAAATGTAAACATTATTGTAATGTAACTTAACTACATCCAACTCAAACTCGTTATCATTACAAGTGAAGACACGTGAGATACCTTAAAACTCAAAGACAATAACACGCGTGGCGTGTGGATATGATATGCCCAAACCCAAACCCAAACCCAACTCCAACTGTCCTGCTGTGACGAGATAGTTGATTGACAATTCGAAGATAACATGGAAAATGCTCTGACTTGTTAGGGCAAGCATTCAAAGAGTGAAATAGTCACAATTTAAGGAAATGAAGCAGTACTCGTACGGGTGCGCATGTCCAGAAGCTATAATTTCTCACTACTGGGGGAGAACTGTTCCTGACATCTCGCCCACCTTTACAGTTTATTCTTACCGCATTATGGGAAAAGAAAAAAGAAAATGTGCACCCATTCCATTACAGGATCAAATCTCCTGTTTCCTTTCATCAATATCACCCTGTACCATCTCTATTAACATTTAATAGAGAAATGATATAGAGAGTGATACAGGTAAACGGGGACAATCACTTCGTGACCTTCCAAATCCTCTCGTCTCTTTTTTTTATTTTAATTATATTTTATTAAATCTCAGTTATTTATTTTTGTGAATAATATTTAATAAAGAAATGATGTAGAGAGTGATACAGGTAAATGGGGACAATCACTCGTGACCCTCAAATCTTTTTGTCTTTTTTTCTTTATCTTTATTAAATTTTATTGAATGTCGGACATTTATTTATGTAAATAACATTTAATAAAGAAATGATATAGAGAGTGATACAGAAGATCACATTTTCCACTCCATACCTCCTTATACATACTTAAGCCTTTTTCTTTTCTCTTTTTCCAAGTCAATTATTAGGTTATGTGTAACACCCCACACCCGTAAGACCCGAACCCGATATCGTTGGTGATATCCGAGTCCGTGTCCCACGAGAGTGGCG
>JANTPM010000007.1:31093441-31109954 GCA_025434745.1 Erythroxylum divaricatum
GTTCAACTAATTATCTTTAGTGGAATGACATTTAGTTAATAAGCTAGAATTAATTCTAATGAGATTAAATTAATTCTAAATTAATTCTAGGCTTATTGGAGCTTAAATTATATAAGTCCAACAAGATTCCTCACTTGGCTTTAAGGAAGGTTATCAAGTAAAGTAAGAATTATAAATAGAGGTTTTAAAAGCCTATAATTGAATATTGGGCTTGCTCTAATTAATGGTTAATTAGAAACCTAAATGTATATTTAGAAATGGGCTAGATTTTGGTGTAATTTAATTAATTAGATTAATTATATTAAAACAAAAATTCTTAAAGAAAGAAGGTGCAATTCCAGTTTTTAGGGCTGAATGTGCTGCTGCACATTTACCATTCAAATGTTAAACAAAGATGGTATTTATCATGCTTTTTCATCATTAAATGGAGTAATGATGTCACCATTAAATGGTTTAATGGTTGTCTTTTAATGATGGCATGTAATACAACCTTTTTAGCATTCATTTGATTAAAGAAGAAAGAGTTACATTGGATGAACCATCTTCCTTCTTTCATCATCAAAAAATGAAATTGACATGTTAATTTTAGGTTATTGGTCTTTTCATATATCCATCTTAAAAAAAATTAGAAGAGTCTCATTTAATGGTTTCTTTATGTTTGATTAAAGAAAGGTGTGATGCATTGGATGGTCTCCCTCTTCTTTCTTTTCATGTATAACATAAATTAGGAGTGTAAGAAAGTGTTCTTGCATTGTTTTGACCAATTCTCTCCTTTCACCTATGCATGGCCGAAACCTAGAATGAGAAGAGTCTTATTGTTTTCTTTTTTCTTTTAAGAAAATTCTCCTCGAAACATTTCTTCTCCTTTCCCACCAAAGGATCTTGTTAACTAAGTTGTCTAAGAAGAACAAGTGGTAGATCAAATTAGTTGAGGATACAACAACAAGGAGAGGATAGATTGCCAAAGGATTAGATACAAAAGAAGGAGAGGATAGTGCAGCAAGGAATTAAAGTTGTAGCGAAGGAGTTGGTAATATCATCATCTTGTTATTATGTTTATTATCTTTATACCGTATCATGTGTGGCTATGCATGTTGGTTTGGATATTTTGCTTCTATTGTGTTATGATTTCTAAAAAAAGTTTTGAAATCTACCGTTTAAATAAATCGTACATGCTTTAGTTTTCTGATCCAACAGTGCTTCCTCCACTTCTTGAGATGCTTCACTAATAGTTTTTGAAGTTATATTACCTATAGATTCATTCTAAAATACCATAATATTCTTTCCCTTTGTATGTTCTGCTTCCATATTAAACTAGTTATCTGACTGACCATCCCTGATTATTCTTCCTATGGGTTTCCACATAGTTTTTCTTTTGAGGACTAGTTCCTATTTATATGTAACTGGGATAGTAGACTCACTATCTCTCCTCTTTCATTAAGTCTTTTAAGCCTAAGCCCTTTAGAGAGAGGTTGGTAATGTTAGCTTATATGCAGATTTTGGCATAAGTAATTCTCCTAACTTCAGCTATAGTTCTGTCAAAGCTAAGAGGTTTCCCAGTTAAGTAAACAAGATATCTCAATCCTAAGGTGCTCGAATACTCCAATGATACATTTTGGAAATTTACCTAAACTAGAGCATACATGATGTTGTTTTTATCTATAACCATGTCAAGTTTCTGAGTTTGTAGGATGTTAGGATTCCTAGCACAGTGCTGAGGACGAAGCTCCAGCACTTTAGTAGCCTATTGTTATGAAATGAATGTGAAAATGAAGAAGTCTTATTCACTAATTAGTATCTTGTCTAATCCAATATTAGACCATTTAGCTTCAACCCACTTCTTGACCACAGGAAAGAAAGGTTGCTTATCAATGAAGTAACCAACTAGGGAATTCTTTTATTTGTTTGCTTTAGGTTCCAAAATTTGCCACAAAGGGGAGACAATGTTTTATTCATTACTTGAGGAAAGTAAGTAAGGCTCAAGTTACCAATCCCTTCCCCTATAATTCTTAACGAGGATCTTGGCTCATTAACAACTAAGTTCACCTGTTTCTTAAGGGAAGGACTTACAACTTGCTTAATAAAGGATGAAGAAGTTAAAGGGAGGAACTAAGGGGCAAGAAGGTCCCTCCAGGTCAGTATGGATCTCAAGGGAAGTAGGAATGTCTAACATTATCACAAAGTAGCTAAGCAAAGGCTTACGGTTAGAGAAGTTTAAAAAATTGTTCCATAAACGGTAAAAGAAGATGGATGGGTAATGTAAACGATGAGCAAAATTACTAATAAGCCCTTGTCCCTTACAGAAATAGAATGAGATAATGGAGGGGGTTTTTCGAGGTGAGTAATGACACAATGAGTCAGGTAGGAAGAGAGGAAGGGAAAGAGGACGAGTCTACCACATTGGTAAGGATGGGGAAAAAAAGAAGGATTAAGAAGGAGAAATTTCTCTACCAACCACGATGATGGTTGGAGATGGGGATAATGAACTAGATTTTTTTAAAATATAAAAATGGTAATATTTGACTAAGTCCATTTTGAAGTATAATTAAGCCAAAAATAATCAATCCAAGTTTAAGTCTGATTAGATTTCAAATAGTTTGAAATTTAGATAGGTTTAAATTTAAATATGATCAAATTTCCACAAACCCATAATTCATTATTTATCAATATATCAAATGATGTTTTATTACACATATAAAATGATGTGAGTGAAGTTTGAATTTTAGGCTGAGTTTAAACTTGATTTGAAAATTTCAAACCTAAACTCTGTTCAAAGTAAAAGAAAATATCCTAACTTTAACCTGTTTGAAATTTGATTAATTAGAACTAAACTCGTTAACTTCGGACCAAGGTAACACTTGTGTTTTGGAAGGTAACTAAGTACCTGTTTGGTTAGCTTTTGGAGACTCTAAAAGTACTTTTTTTTCACCGCAAAAGCTATTTTTAGGAAAAAATGGGTGTTTGGCTGCAAACTTCAAAAGCACTTTTGAAGTAAAAATAGCTTTTGAAAAAGGTAAAATACAACTTTTTGAAAAGCTAAAATTTGAAGCTTTTCAGAAAAGCCCAAAATTGAGCTTTTTTGGGAAGCTGATTTTCCGTCAGTTACGTATATATCAAATTTTAAATCCTCTCTTTCATTTCTTCAGTCCACTCACACACTCACGACTATCTTCTCTAATCACTCGCAACTTCTGGTACTTTTTCCATGAGATTCTAGTTTGCCGGCGAGCGAAATCTTGCCGAAAATTCGCTTTGGCCACGTCGGAATCTCTTCTGGTCTCGACTTCTGAATCGCCGGTGTTGCAGAGTTGGGAATTGATGAAAGGAGAATTATCCTAAAATTGTATCTCTCTCTCTCTCTCTCTGGTTTTTTTGTTCTTTCCTTTTTGTAACTATTAGGGATATGATTAGATAGAAGCATACAAAAAGGGGAAAAATTATTCTACTTTTTTTTCCTTTTCCTTCATCGTCACTCGCTGTCTCTGTCCTGTGTGGGTGGGCAACACATAATAGCTTGCAATGCAAAGGGAAAGGGAGGTTCGCGTTGGGCACTCATGCGAAGATCCCTGGCTATAACTTGTTCGTTCTTTTTTCCTTGAAATTCTGATCAAGTTTTCCTTGATCGGTCTCGCTTTTGGGTAGTTTCTTGACTTTTTTTTCCGGGATTGTTTGCTTTCTTTCTCTATCTCTCTCTCCCTCGGCAAATTCTGAATCTTGCCTGATTTGAGCTGGGGGAGAGTGGAATTGGAGGTGGAGGTGATGTCTATGAACTTCCTTGAGAGGTACCTTTCTGTTCTGAATTTTGTTCTGGCCAATTCTGTCTGAAAATTTTTTTATTTCGTAGAAAATTTTCTGGGTTGGGTTGTTCTGTAACATGGAGTTCATAAAGTAGTTTTAAAAAATTGTTCAGGGCGATCGGATTCTTAGTTAGGTAAATTTAGGTTCGTCGTTGTTGAGCATGTTGAACTGTATCTTAAAATTGGTTAATTTGAATAATTTATTCTCCTGGTTTTATTTTGAGCTATTATTTTTGCTTCCACTGCTGGCTTCTTGGTTTCTGAAATTTCGGGAAGTGGAAAATCTAAGCCAAGCGGGGTTGGGGATGATTTTCTGTTACATTTTCCCTTAAAAATTTTTGTCATCAATTTAGCATCCTAATATTGTTTAGGATTTCTTCAGTAGGGTAACTGTTCCTATTTTCCTAAGTTGCATTTATAACATTTTATGTTGAATTTGACGCACATAAGGTCGTTTCTCCTCGATTATCAGTCACCTACTTTCATACAATGTTATTAAAATGTTTTAAACATTTCTTGACTTATCCATTTATGCGAAGCTGTTGACCTTTTGGTTACTTTTCAGGAGAAGACATATGAGCACTGTACATAGCCAGCAATTTTGCTTTTATATGGTGTATTTTACTGTAGACTTTTAGAGTTTCTTTCATATAAGCGTGCACCATGTCGTTTGAGATAATGGATCATAGGGGTGGTACAGCATCTTCCCATTTCTTTGATGACGTTGTTTTTCCGGCTGAGGTAGGCTCTTCTCTGTTATTTATTCAGCATTATGCCTTCTATTTTTGGTTTCATGTTCTGTATTTTCTAATCCTGTTGAAACAAGTATAATCATCTTTTGTTCCTGTTCTGAAGTAGTTTGATTGTGATGGGCAGAGAAAAGTTGGGTTCTGGAAGCATCATTCATTGCCTGGTCACCAAGGCGAGTGTCATTGGCATTCCTACTTTTTTGAGCTACTTCTCTCTGTTGATGTTCAAGTTTATTTTCGCTGATGGATCTAGCAATTTGGCTGTAAAGTTATCAACTGGAAGGACTTTGTAGCAAGTTTCATGGTTAGGCATTAGGATTGCATTAGCAATGAAGACTCCTTGAGTTGAATGATTAAGGATTGATATGTTAGTTTCTCTTGAATGCTATGGTTTCTGTTTAGTGAATTAGTATTCATGAGTGTCATTTCTCTTTAGCATGTTCCAATTTATATTTGCTGTACACTAAACTTTCGACCTTCACATGTGTCTTTCAGATTGATGCCCTGTTACAGTATTCATTCTGAGCTTTTTGTTAATAGTTCATATGCTTTTTTGCAGTTATTCACAGTTCATGCCTAGAAACTTTGAATGCAACTCATTCTAACAATGATTTTTTTGATATGAACAGATGTAATGATACCAACTCCGGGGAGCAAGTTGGTTGCTTCATCATCCTTGGACAGATTTTCATCTACTGGATCAAAGTCAGTGGATTCCTCAGCACTGTCACAGTCAGTTCTGGCTGAAGATCAGAAAGAAAAGTTAGTGATGGGTGAAATGAATGCTACTATGTATAAGACCACAATTAATTCTGTGGATCATCATCCGAAGTCCTGGTCAAGTTTGTCCGCACAACCTCCATCGTATAACCTGGGAAGAAGTCTGATTGATAATAGTGGTGCCCAGTGGGAGAGTAGTCTATTCTCAAGTTCATTGTCTGATGTATTTAGTAGAAAGTGTAAGTCCTTGAATACATAAAACTGATCAGTTTGAATTGTGGTTTCCGTTGCATGAAGCTATATGGCATGTTAGAACATACATTAGAACGAAGTCATGAACTGCTCGTGGCAAAGTCTTAAGCATGCCAGTGAACGGGTTGCATTATCATCTTTCAACTCCTTAAATGGTTTTTTCTTATCCTCTCAAATACGGGAGCACTGAACAGTTATTTATAACCAGAGGACTGACAAATCATCTAACAAATTGTGCAGTGGGGTTGGGGACTGATAGTCAATCTCACCAACCTGCTAAAACTGTTCAAAGTCACCAGAAGGAAGAGGAGCCTTTTGAATCTCTTGAAGAAATTGAAGCACGTACTATTGGTGATCTTCTTCCTGCAGAAGACAGTCTGTTTTCTGGGGTCACTGATGAGTTGGGTCAAAACGGTTGTGTTTACAACGGTGATGATCTGGAAGATTTTGATCTATTTAGTAGTGTTGGAGGCATGGAATTGGAAGGGGATGAAAGTTCAATTGAGCGCCAACGAAAATCTGTTTTAGTTGGGTTGGTTGCAAATGGAAAAGGGAGTCTTAATGGCTCAACTGTTGGCAAAAATCCTTCCAAATCAAATTTTGTCGGGAATATTAATAATAAAGTTGAAGACTCTGACCTCAAGGCTCTAGCTGAGGTGCATGTTATTCATACTCTTTAACTATTCATTTGATCTAAATTTGCAAGTTAACGAACTTACATTGTTTTGCAACCTTGTTTAACATTTACTTTTTGTTCTCTCAGGGATATGGAGAAATTAGGGCAGCCCGAGGTGCTTGGGGCGCGCTTCCTCCGAGATCTGCAAAAGCTGACCTACATAATTCCTTTCAAAAGGTATATTGTTCTTGGTTTTTAGCAGGGCTGTTGTTGGTGTTATTGATGTACTTAATGCGAACTATTATTTTTATAACAATGCTCTTGATGCCCTTAATTTGTGCCCGTTGTCTTTGGTTTTCACTTTGATTATTTTGCATTTCTACTATATCAGGAGAATCCAGCAGGGAAGGATGTGAACCAGGTCATGCTAGTGGTTTACAATGTTGATCCTTCTGTTTCAGATAATGAGATGCACTGCATTTTTGGTGCTTATGGAGAAATTAAACAAGTAAGGGTACTGGGGGCCATTTGATTTCAAGTTTATAAGGTAAAAGAAAATCCAATTTATGCTCTTAACATTATTTGGTTTTCAGATCCATGAAGGTCCACACATTCATCAGAGAGTTGTTGAATATTATGATGCTAGAGCTGCAGAAGCAGCCCTTTCTGCACTAGATCGGACTGACATTGCTGGGAAGCAGATCAAGCTTGAATTAAGCCATCCATTTGGAACAAGATGGTAAGGTGCCACAGAAGTGGCGCTGTTTTATAATATCTCTTTATGTGAATATTGATTTTTACCGGTGCTTTGTTTGGTTATTACTTCATGGCTTTTCTCCCCCTTTTTACCATATTAAACACAGTTTTGTTTCTTTGACAGTGTTTGTTATATGTGACTTTTATTTGTGAATGCAGTATCAATTTGTTCCCAGGCTATTTTAGATATGTGCTTAATTTTTTATTTGGCTCCCCCTCATGTAACCTCCATGTTAATAATTGATCAATGTTCTTTTGCAGTTTTATTCAACAGCCTGAGCTAGAGCATGAGGAGCCCAATCTATGTCAAAGCCCTTTTGATGACTTATCATCCAGGCAAATGGGTATGATGCTTTTTGTCTAGAACCTTCATTTTCATGGACTTCAGTTGTTTCACAAGACTTATTTTTTTTGTCCTCATAATAAATCTTTTCCGGCAGTGTTTTCACCTGGTGTAATAGCATCTAGCAGCATGGAAAATGTATCTCCTCAAGTTTTACATTCTACTGTACAGTCACCTGTGACTGCATTTATGGAGGCTCACCAGAGTTCTAGTGTGCCAAACAACTTGCCATTTCCTGCGTCATTTTCATCTGTCGGCAAACAATTCAACCTTTGTGAAACTAATCGCTCATTGGATGAAATAAAATTCGGTATGCAACGCATGTCAAATTTTCATCCTCATTCCCTTCCAGAGTATCATGATGGTTTGGCAAATGTTTTACCATACGGCTCGTCAAGCGCTATGGGAGGCGTGGCTAGTAGTGTCGGTTCAAAAATAACAGAAGGGATCAACAATAGGAACATTGGAGGAGTGGGCTCGAATGGGCACCTGTTTGAGATTAATGGAGGAGGTATTCAGATTATTATGATTTTCTTTGTGTTCCATTTTATGTTGTTTAACGCACTTTTAGATGAAAGAAGGATATAGTGATTAGTGAGCCCAATGCTGATAATAAAAAGCTTACGATGTGCATTTTTTGCAACTTTCTTAAGCTCGATCAGTTATAAAAAGATGACTTGCTATAAAATTTGTTGCTGTTTTTTTAATTGATATCGAAACCTAAGGACTTCAATTACTCTTTACTCATCCTCAACTGCAGCTAATTCAATTTCCTCCTTTCATTCACATCTACTTTTGCATCAAGTGACATTATCATGTATGCATGTATATGGGTTTGTGTGAAAATTGCATTGCTACGAAGATTGTAATCAGCTCACAGGTTGACTGACATAGCCATATATTGATCCACCTATTCAGATAAGAATTAACCATAATAGCAGTTAATGAATGGTTGGAAATGTATCATGAATTATTAAAAGTATGCTGGAATTGAAGTAATTCTTCAAACAGTACTTAGGACTAAACATGAATAATATCTTTCTGGGATTTAGGGTTTTCAATGTGACCTTTCATCCTTTTTTCTCTTTGAACATACAATTCAAGTAGAGCATTTGGTATTGACTTTCATGTTTATGTCCTCATTGTTATGTTGTTCATGTTTGTTCATGTTTTACTGACCTTTTGATGTAACTGAAACTTGTCCCTAGCTTTTGGATCTCCTGGAAATGGGAGTTGCACTCTTCCTGGGCATCAGTACATGTGGAGCAATGGTAACTCCAGCCAACAGCATCAGTCAAACCACATGATTTGGCCGAATTCATCGTCATTTATTAATGGGGTTCATGGCCACCAACTTCCACATATGACTGGATTCCGTAGAGCGCCTCCTATCATGTTAAACGCAGCACATGCACAACACCATGTTGGATCTGCCCCATCTGTCAATCCGTCCCTTTGGGACATGCGGCATGCTTATTCAGGGGAGTCTCCTGAAGCTTCTAGTTTCCATTTGGGTTCTCTTGGAAGTGTGGGCTTTCCTGGCAGCTCTCCACCACACCCTATGGAGATTGCATCCCGCAGCATATTCTCTCATATAGGTGGAAATGCTATGGACATGACTAAAAGTAATGGGCTGCATAGTCAGCAGATACGCCACATTTTCCCAGGCCGGAATCCAATGATTACAAATCCAGTCTCTTTTGATTCTTCTAATGAATGTGTGAGAAATCTCTCCCACCGCAGAATTGAATCAAATCCAAACAATTCAGATAAGAAACAGTTTGAGCTTGACGTTGACCGCATTATACGTGGTGAAGATAGCCGAACAACGTTGATGATAAAGAATATTCCTAATAAGTAAGTAAAATCCTCACTGCCCTTTCAACTGTCTTTGACCAGTTTTACATGATAATTTTATTCACTACGTAGGTGATTACAGTTTCCTGTGCCATAAGAATTTCATTTTGTGGTTATCAAACTATTCAGACATCAAAATATTTGTTGTCTGCTTACTTTATCATTTTTGTTTGTTGGTCTTTTTTTAATTTTTTCCAATCTGTTCTGTTTTCTACTAGATACACTTCCAAGATGCTTCTGGCTGCAATTGATGAGCATTGCCGAGGAACTTATGATTTTCTTTATCTGCCAATTGACTTCAAGGCAAGTAACTTTCGTGGATCAAGCTTTTCTCGCTACATTCTTTGGAGGGTAGGGGTTGTTGGGGTTTAGGTGTATCCCACACACTTGTCACTCATAGCACTAATGAATATTTTGATTAAACAGAACAAATGCAACGTGGGATATGCATTCGTCAACATGATTGATCCTCAGCAGATTATTCCATTTTATAAGGTATCGAAGAAGTTTACTCTGTTGAATTACTCCATTCTATTCTTTTGTGACAGAAAATACTATTTTCTCACTCTTCACCGACTCAGAAATGAAAAGCTAACATGATAAGAGAAAACATCATTTGCAGGCATTTAATGGCAAAAAGTGGGAGAAGTTTAACAGTGAGAAGGTGGCATCTCTTGCTTATGCCAGGATTCAGGGTAAAGCTGCTCTTATTGCCCATTTCCAGAATTCAAGTTTGATGAACGAGGACAAGCGTTGTCGCCCAATACTCTTTCATACTGACGGTCCAAATGCTGGTGATCCGGTAAAATACTTGTAGTTTCCTTGTGATAATATCTGAGATCTTTACACATGGATCTGGTTCCTCATGTGATGAATGTGCTGTACTAATTTGGTGAAAACAAAATCTTGGCTGTACAGGAACCCTTTCCGATGGGTACCAATATCCGACCAAGATTAGGAAAACCTCGAACAAGTAGCGGTGAGGAGAACCACCTATCAAGTTTGGCTGGTGGGGAGGACCCTTCCAATGGGACGGACTCGTCATCAGTTGGTGATTGTGCAGTCTGATCTGCAACTGGCACTAACTATATAAATCAAGAAAATCATACCCACCCCTGAATCTCTTTCTCAGGGGGTGGCCTGACATATCTCTTTTTGGCTATAGAGAAGCACATTTTGAGAGCCAAGTGGGTTGCTTCCAAGGTGTTTTTTTTTAATTCCTAAAGAAGTTTTTGCTGCCTAGTCCTCCCAACATCCGTGAGTGTAGAGAATGGCTTTAATGAAGGCTGAAAGTTTTGGATAGTCATGACTAGACAAAATCATGTACAGAAGTTCTTCCCCAAAAGCTATGCATGACTTGAACAATGGTGCTCACTCACTGTCTCTCTATCCACTTTCTGATTTCTCCTTTTGATGTGATTTTTCTGGTTCTGTATCTGTTCTACGCCTGGATATTGTAATTGGTCAAGAATCAGCCTAAACGAAATGTAATTATCCTTTGGTTGTAGAAAATTTTGAAGTGCTCGTATGCTGAATCAAATAACACTCATTTCCTGCACTCTTAGTACTTTTCTTTCACCCCTCCCTCTTAAAGCTCATTGCTTGTTAGCACTGGTTATTCTTTAAGTAGTTAGATCAAATTTGTTAATTTGAATTCTTCAATTTGAAAATTTACATTAAATTAATATTTTCAAAACTAGATTAGAAACAAGTAAAACATAAGGTTTAATAGGTTTAATTGTTAGATTGAATAAAATTAAATAATTTAAAAAATGATTGAAAAAGATTAATCTTGTAAAAAAAATTGAAGTTTAATTGAAGAAGAGATTGTTAAATGAAAATTAATTGGTTTATAAAAATTGACTAACTGATTAAAAAATTGTTTGATTTTTAACAAAAAAATTAAATTAAATTAAATCAAACTGAAAATTTAAAAACTTTGTGTTTAAAAGTTTTTACTGTTAAATTAGCCTAATTGGTTTAATTTTTAAAACATTACTTTAAATTAAATTTATTCATTAAATTTCTTAATTTAATTTTGAATTTATATTGAATCCTAAATGTGTGATGTATATAATTTTACAATTTAATTTTGAATCATAAGTCTATCACTTATAATAATAATAATAAATAAAGTTGTATTCTAATTTACAATTTTGTCAATAATTTTATTTTAAATAATATTTTTATAATAAATAATAAATTACTGAATGGAACCTCTAAATTTAAGTTTAATGACTTAATCTAAAATTTAAATTAATTAAATTAAAATAGAATTCAACTTGAAACTCCCTGCTAACCCGAACCCTAGCCCTAGCCCTAGTCCTAGTCACTTGTTATGGAACTCCTGAATTTTACTTTTTGGTGAAATGATTTCCCTTATTTGATGCAATTTCTACTCCTAAACTACACCTCCAGATGCTTGGAAGAAGGATTGTATGTGAGTATTTCCATCAAAATTACCAATGGACTCAAAGGTTATTGTTTTCCGGTGGATACGCCTCCGGCGATCCTCCGTACACAGACATACCTAAGCCCAGGCGAGACAAGTCGGAGAGAAAACCGTACCTGACTCCTATGAAGGAACTGATTCGCAGAGCCAAGAAAGAAAAGGAAGCTAGAAAGGCCCAGCCTTGTAGGTTGCTTGAACGTCCACCCGAAAACGGATTGTTGGTCCCCGAACTCGTTGATGTCGCTCACCGAGTTTATCTAGCTCGTGCATCGCTCCTCTCTGGCCTCAACAAACTCGTTCAATTCGTTCATGTTCATCGTTGCAGGTACAAGATCGAGTCTTTTTGCAAATAATCGCCAGAACAGTAGCGTGTTTTCGGGGAAAGTGTAATATCACCCTGAATTTTTGAACTTTCTGCTGATTGCCTCATCACTCAACTTTCACTTAGCTTTTTCCCTAAAAGTTAAATCAGACTCCCCTCCTGTCTCTTATTTCTCTTCATCTTGGTTTGATTGCATTCCAAGTGAGACGATTTTGGATCCTTGTAGCTGAGTTCTGCGTTAAAAGACCTTAAATTTCGATAGCTTACACTTGGCAAGTTAAGCTAGTTTTCGTTCTCTGTTTGCTTGGTCTAAATCTGGTTCTGTACTCAGGTTCTGCTCTGAAGTTCATGTTGGTCCTGTGGGTCATGAAATTCGAACCTGCACTGGTCCAGGAAGTGGTTCTCGAAGTTCCATGCATGTTTGGAGAAAGGGAGGAGTGCGGGATTTGGTGCTCTTCCCCAGATGCTTCCATCTTTATGATCGTGTGGGAAAACCAAGAGTAGTGCATGATGAGAGACGCAGTATCCCAAGAATTCCGGCCATTTTAGAGCTCTGTATACAAGCTGGTGTAGACCTTGAAAAGTACCCAACTAAAAGAAGGACAAAACCTGTATATTCTATTGAAGGAAGAATTGTAGACTTTGAGCAGGGGATAGAGAATGATGAGATTAGGAGCAACTTGCATCCTGAATATATTGATACTCGAGGAAATGTACACTTGGATGCCAAAGGTGATGAAGGAAGAAGTAACCTTGAGTTGGAAGAATCAAACGATATAATGACCCGCTTGAGGCGATTAAGCATTAGGACAATGGATTCATGGTTCGAAATGATATCAGGGGCCAAAATGATGATGACCAAATACAGTGTGTTAACATGTGGCTATTGTCCTGAGGTTCAGGTAGGTCCCAAGGGACACAAGGTTAGAATGTGCAAGGCAACTAAACACCAGGCTCGTGATGGTCAGCATGCTTGGCAAGAAGCAACTATAGATGATCTTGTGGGTCCTAATTACGTCTGGCATGTTCGACATCTGAATGGACCTCCACTTGATAACATGACGAAAAGGTATTCAGGCAAGGCTCCTGCTGTGGTGGAGCTCTGTGTGCAGGCTGGTGCTTCTGTTCCGTCTGAATATCGGAGCATGATGAGGTTAGATGTGGTTCTTCCTGATCGCGATGAAGTTGATCTTGTTGCTTGAGTTGATGTCTCTGCATTCTGACGAGTCAGCTTATACGTGCTGTAACATTGAAGACTTCCCAGTTTGTTCTTGTTAAAATCAGCTGTCGGCCTGAGGCTAATGCATCATAGGCCGTGGATGCTGTCGATACTCAATAGTGTTCATAGTAGTGTGGAAATTTCTCACTCCCACACTGATTTCATTATCCTCTGACCGTCATGTTGGGTTGCTCAAGATCGAGTCGAGCCCCAAATCCTATGCTGCTCACTTTTGCTGATCTCCTATTTCGTTTCGGACAGCAGCTCTGAAACTTCTTTTGAAGAGGAGCAGCTTTTTGAAGGGCATATTTAGTTGATCAGGTAGCAGGGAAAAATGGATATGTTCTAGGGACCATGATATAACAGCCTCAAGCAAACCAACCATTAAAACTTAACTAGCCACCGAACCTCAGTTCATTGTACCACTCACTTCTCCAATTTCTTTTGGAGTGAAAATGGTGTAGAGCTGCATACCGATTGGTATCAAGTGCTGTCTCTTGAACTCTTGCTTTGGTTGACACTGAACTGAATGTGTTAAGGCAATTCAGGGGTCTCGGCATCAAAGCAGCTATGTACAGCTTATAATATGGTTGATTGGCAAAGGCCACAATGGATGAATGTGCGGTACCATTGAAACATGCGATTAATTCATCTGCTGCTTGCAGCATGAAGTAAGTCTCAATCTTGATCAGGCTTTGGGACTGTTTTTTGGATTTTGGGTCAGGCCTCTCGAGTCTGAAGATTTAGGCTTAAAACTCGGGTTTTGCCGGTTGATATCGGGCTAGGCCTTGTCATATCCAGCCCTAAATGCCCATTCTTACTTTCATTTTTTAATAGGTTAAAAGAATATTTTAAATCTCAACATTTATAACATAATATAAAACTGATCTTTAACGTTTTAAAGCGTTCAAATTGAATTCAAACGTGTTTAAAATATTTAAAATAGATCTTAAGTGGATGAAAAATTTAAAAGGGTTAACTTTTAGAATTCACTACTTGAACTATATAAATATGGCTCATTATCACGTGATAATGGACAATGATGTGAGTTTTGTACCCTACCTGTTGATAGTAACTAGAAAATAATACGAAATTAGTTTTGGTATCGTAGATTTTAAAAAATAAAAAGGCTATTCAATAATAATTATTTCAAATTTTATTAATAATTAATATATTAAATAATTAAATAATATATATTTAATTGATGGTAAATTAAATAATATATGTTTTTGTTTAAGATTTTACTTCTAGTTAGTTATTTCCTTGTCACTTAGTTTTATTGTAAATTGTTTAGTTAAAGAGTTAAAAGATCTTTATTATTCTTTTTATTTTATGTTTTGATATAATTACTATTTATTATATAAAAAAAGTAATATTTTTAATACTTTGTATTGTTCTTAATTTTATATCTGTATGATCATTAAATGATCTTTTTTGCATATCAATTGTATTTTTATTTATATGTGAAAATTAATGTTAATAAATATTAAATAAATTGTTGTTATTTTGAATATTTATTATTATGGTAAAATTATAAAGTATACAATATAACATGTTAATAGGCTATTTTGTAAATTTTAAAAATTTAGGAACTATTTTATAAATTTAAAAATTTTTCTAAAACAATATTTGGTATTAATCGACACCGGTATAGAATCATACCAGAACTAAATTCGTTATTAATATTAATACGGTATTCGTAACATTGACAAGAGGACTTATTGTTTGAAATGTGTAATGGTCCTCGTATAGGTACTGATCGGCACTGGTATAGTGTCATACCAGAACCAATTTTGTTATCAGTATTGATACGGTATTCGTGACATTGACAAGATGACCTATTGTTTGAAATGTATAATGGTCCTCGTATAGGTACTGATCGATACCGATATAGTGTTATGGCAGATGGGGAAGACCGGCTACATGCTGTCCTTGGTGACACGAGTCTTGTGAATGAGGATAAGTTGGAGGGGTGGGGTTTCGACCAACCTGGCAATTGATTTTTTTTCTATCAATTTGTGTTTATGATTTTATCATAGAATTGTCAAGGAGCGGGAAGCGCTTCCTTTTTACGTGCTTTAAAGTTGTTTTTGTAGAAGCATAAGCCTTTTATCTTAGTTTTGTTGGAGCCTCGGATTAGTGGCGATCAGGCATATTCAGTCATCTCGCAGATTGGGTGTCAATTTTCACACAGGTTTGAGGCGACGGGTTTCTCTGGTGGTATTTGGGTTCTTTGGAATGGTGAATGGAAGGTAGAAGTCCTAGAGTCGAACTCCCAAATTATCCATTGCCGAATGTGGGAGGGAGACGGTAACTTGACTTACTTTACGGCGGTGTACGGACATTCGGCACCTAGTAGAAGGGTTTTTCTCTAGGATCATCTCTCTCGTATTCAATCAACTATGGCTGATCCATGGGTTCTTATGGGTGACTTGAATGTAATTGCTCAGAGCTCTGAAAGGCGTGGAGGTGCGCGAAATTGTTTTGGGGTGAATAAGACTTTTGTTAACTGGCTTCAGTTCTCTGGCTTATTGGATTTGGGATTTGTCGGACCGAAGTATACATGGAAGAGAGGTAATTTCCCGAAGCGGTCATCCGACACCTTGTTCGGTATCATTCAGATCATCGACCATTCCTTTTAGATTTTTATAGCCTTGTGCTGAACCAAGCAGAACATCCTTTTCGTTTTATTCAGGCATGGATGACACATAAGGAATATCATTCTTTTGTTGATAGAAGTTGGGTATGTGGCGATAATTTTATGCATTCGATTTTGGTATTCACAGGAAAACTAAAGGGATAGAACCGCGAAGTATTTGGCAACATCTTTCGACAAAAAAATAAGCTGCTTGCTCGGTTGGAAGGGATACAGCGAATCCTTGAGCACCGATCATCAAGTAGCCTGAAAGCTTTAGAGGCAGAATTAATGACTGAGCTCGATAAAATTTTGCTTCGCGAGGAGATGCTTTGGTTCCAGAAATCTCGAGATGATTTGGTGAAATGGGGCAATAAAAATACATTTTTTCACTTGCGCACGGTGCGGCGACGCAAAAGAAATAGAATCGAAATGCTCAAAGATGATGAGGGCAATTGGGTGACCGACCAAGACCATTTAAAATCAATGGCTGCGTCTTTCTTTGGCAGCCTATACAAGGAAGATATTGATTCGCTTCCGGTGTATCCTTTGAGTTGTATGTTCCCTAATGTTGATGTTACGGATCTTACAAAACTAGAAGCTCAGTTTTCAGTTGAGGAGATAAGAAAGGCTCTGTTCGATATGAAGTCGTGGAAAGCTCCAGGTTTTGATAGGATCCAAGCCAGAGTTTATCAGGCTCATTGGGAGACGATGGGATTACGATATTATGTGATTATTTGGATATGCATGAGTTGAGTGAACCATCGATGATGGTTACTCATTGAGTTTCGCAAA
>JANTPM010000007.1:31112702-31126359 GCA_025434745.1 Erythroxylum divaricatum
CCACCGGATGCGGTGAATTCGTGGCTCTTTCATGATGTTATTGGTGTTACTTATGTTCGTTAGTTAGAGACTTCTTTCGGGCTTCGCCTGCTTTATCTACAAAAAGAAAATAATTATGTGAGAATATAATATAATTATTTTTAAGGAATAAACTTTTAAACTGTTTATAGTAGTTTTAATTTTTAATCAAAATGTAGGGTTTAATTAAAAAATTAAAAGTTCTTTTTAATTTAAAAAATTGATTTAAAGTGAATAATTAACATCACTTTTAAATATAAATGATAACACCAAGCACACGTACGAGCCTTTTGGCTAGTGAAACGACTGTAATAACAAATAAAACGACTACGGCATCCACAGCAGTTTAATTCATTTACGTGATCAAAGCAATTAGGAATTTTAATATTTTCTTCTCCTCCTCTCGCTTTTCAGTTCCACAGATTCGCTTCAGTTTCCTTTTGGTTTGTGTGGAAAATTTTTCTTGTAGTTTTCTCTTGAATCGCGACCTTTTCTACTGTAATTTCTTTGGAGAATGCTTTCAAGGTTAGGTTGCTAATTTGTTGTACATAAAGTTTCTGTTATAGTTCAGGGCAACAGTAACTGGATAAACCTATGAAAAACAAGAACATGTTAAAGGAAATTAAACTTTACAGTAGGTGATTGAAGTTAAAACTGATGGATTTAAAGTGGGCATTTCATGCTGTTTGCAAATATGCGTTTATTTTGTAATGTGTCAATTCAAGTTGCAAGCTTGCAGATTTTCTTGTTTTGTTGATGGAAACTGGGAGGATGAGAAATGTAGTGTAAAAGGTCTTAACTTTCACTAATACTGATTCATTGTAATTCCTGTTTTACACCCTGTACTTGGTTGTTGGAATGACTGCTATGACATGCTCTGCCATTTGAGGTGTCACACACGAAAGAGAGATGGAAAGTGATGACCTGAAATATCTTGCTGGTTTCATTTTTGTTGTGTAATGGAAGAACGAAACCCGAGTGTTTCAGGTTTTTGTTTTTGGGCTTCCTTCAGCAAGAAGGGAAGCTGTTGAGAAGATCAAACCAGGGATGAAACTTTTCTTGTTTGACTTTTAGGTGAAGCTTCTGTATGGTGCTTACAGTGCTACTTCAGAGGGAAAGATGTATTTGGATTCTGGAGCTTTTGATGTGAATTTTCCTGCACAGGTAATTTACTTCCTGTTCACATTTATTATGTGTTATATATTGCTAATGTTCAAAGTTGATCATTAGTTTGATTACCTCATTTGTTATGGTTGTTTAATGGTGATGAGGCACACATCTATACTGTGTCTTGCGTACAGTTACATAACCCAGTTATGCTTATGCTCCTCTGTTAGATAAGAAGATGGATCCTTTAATTTTAAACTGTTGAAATCTTCTTGATGTTCCTTTGGTTCTCTTCTGGAATTTGTCCGAGGGAATGGAAACTTTCTATCCTCTTTACTGTTTCCCTCTGTTTGTTGTTGAGGTGAAGTTCCAAATTGATGCGGACTGCTTAACATTGTCGGAGTTCAAGTTCCAATCAGCAATCCAAGATAACTATCAGAAGGGAAAATGTACTACTAAATGATCTGCAAGCAGGTTTCATTTGCGAGCACTCTCAAATACAATTAGATTCCAACATAAACTGTCAACATGATTCATTGTCAACTGTACATTTTTCATCATCCAAAAGTTTTTATTGTTTTGATGCAGGTAAGGGACATACTGTCATTATTTCGTCCATTCACTATGCCGATGCTGGCTATTGCAAATCCTAAGTTGGCTTATGCAGCTGTGACAAAGGCAATGCCAGTGCCAGATGTTGTGCCATCTAAATTGTCTTTAGCAGTCATGCCTAAGGCGATGCCGTCTACAGCTATGGAAAAGCAGTACCAACATTCCCAAGCTAGGGTGCCTATACATGATCCGTATGAACCTAGAGAAGCAGTTTTGTTGTACTTCTTTAGCATTGGATCCTCAATGTGTTCCACAAAATGTAGCTTATCTACAATATACTGATCATGAATCTTCCCCTCAGTTCTAGGTGGGCAGATTTTTTATGTCAAAAGTGATAGGTTGCACCTTTCTCATACCCATCCATCAGCAGATCTGGGTACTGGGGCTCCAAGACTGACTTATTAATAAGATAAACCCGTGACTAGTAGGAATGCCAGTCATTCTGGACCAGTGATGGAGACTACAACTTTTACATGATGAGTGTACCCAAATCAACATGGTTCTTCCACAAGGAATTTGGGCCAAGCACACCTTACCATAGAGCCACAAACTATACCAACTTCAACTTCATCTTATCATCTTACAGAAGTTTGCATGCAAGGGGACACTGTTCGCTCCTCCACTGACCCTTCAAAGGTACTTTGTTCTTTATTCAAGAGAAAAAGTTGCTTTAGTTATTACAATCAATCGAACTAATTTTTGATTGAATTGTTTCTGACAGCACAGATTCCAGAAGACTTGTTTGCCTTTTTATAGTTTTCATGGTTATTTGCGTTTCTGGATTATTTTGAAGTGCTTTTGTTGCTGGAAACAAAAAGATTTTCAGAATTACACTACTTGCAAATGACTATTTAGTCATTATCAAAGTTCTTTTGGACAGTAATAGCCACATTGTTTTACTGAATCTAAGGTGAGTAGAAAGGCGGTAGGATTCTTGCATTTTGTATACTGCAGTCCTCAACAAAAAATTGGCTAGTGTGTTAAGCTTTCAGTGCATGCGTCTACCTTTTTCAATATTTTCCCCTTTGAGAGTGATACTTACGGCGCATTCCATAAATCGTTCACAGGCCTATCCTGGAGATGGTTTCTAGTAATCCACACCCTGGAGTTGCCAGCAACTATTTCCAGGCCCAGCTACCTCCACAATGGAATAGCAAACTTATCACAGATCAGAATGCTGTTCAGTATTACTTCCCTACTAATGACCGCAACCTTTTATCCTCCATCACAAAAACAATTGAGTAATCAGACATCAGAAATGGCTGGACAGGAAATGAGGTATTATTCCATTCTTCCGTCGTATTCCTATGGTCAGGTCAGTCGACTATCCTCCATGTCAGATCGAGACAAGGAGACCTCCAACTGTGAATCATGTTAAAAGTAATTAGGCATCAGCAATTTGTTATGTGAGTACATGCCTGTAACCCTTCACTTTTCTCTCAATGAACAAAAATCTCATTCTCAGAATTTTGACTACCTTCACGCGGGCAAGACTTAATCAATGCTGATAATGAGTGAGATGTATACTTGAGATTTTAAATTGCTTGTTCTGAACAATATTTGTCAATGTGATCCAAAATTCAAAGTAGTTCACCTATGACCTTGACACTGACTCACCTGACTTGAAAATAGTTTCCATGTCCCTTTGGTTCCATGTCCTTAACTTGGATTTTGTGTTTCAGAATTTCTTTGGTTTTGCTTTCTTGTGGTCTACATAATCTGAAGTGGGGATACTGATCCACTGATTTTAGATCCACATGCTTAAAAACTCTTCTGCTGCTGCATTATAAAATCTTTCTGGGACCAATTCTGTCAATTTTCTCAGTGAAATATCGTAGTTTTTGGTGGACAAAAGAACAGGATTATTCGGTTAAAATGGACTTATCTGAAGAGGATGTTCGTGAGTGGCCCACGGTTATGGCCCACCCTTTAGATTTTAAAGGGTCCGGACTCAAAATTAGATTTCTTAAAAGGACAACATATTTAAAAATACTTAAAATTTTAATTTAGCTTCAAAATTTTAAAAATTTTAATTTAGTGACTAATATTTCAAATCTTTTATAATTTTCTAAAATGTCGATTTTTGTTGATGCGATTAATATTTGATGAATACGTCGCATTAAAAAAATCTTTTTACTTGATTATTAAATTAAAAAGTTTAAAATGTTTAGTGCTAAATTGAAAAGTCTTAAAAGCTTAGGCATTGTTTAATTTGTTATTTTTTATTTTAATCTTGAATTTCTTAAATTTTTATACAAAAATATTATTTTAAAAAATTAAATTTAAACGTCGTCAGTTCAAAGAAAAAAAAAACTAAACATATTGTGTGTGTATATATATATTTTAATATTATTAAATAATAATAATTCTTTTGATTATAATAGAATTGAAACATTATTTAATTACAGCTTTTGATTTTTATCAGTTCAAGAGTTGGTAGATAGTTTTAGAATATTCATTTATTATTATTATTATTATTATTATTATTATTATTATTATTATTATTATTATTATTATTATCCTTTTATTGAGTTTCTTTTTAGTAGTAGTTTTATCATTATTATTATCATCATCATCATCATCTTTATGTATTTATGGTAATTTATTTACTTAAATGTTTTGTGTGCTATGTTTTTTTAACTTATTTACTCTTTTATCCTGCATCACTATTTTCCTGTCACATCTGCATGTGGGTTTACAGGAAACAACCTCTCTACTATATAGGAGTAAGGCTGCGTACTATCAGACCTTCCTATATTTCACTTCACTGCGGGACTTCAGACTGGGTGTGATGATGATGATAATGATGATCTCGTGTGTCAATAAAGTTGTTACAACTAGTTCACTATGATATTTGGGGAGCCTTTCTTTCTCATTCTCACTCTGGTTGATGATATTTAAATATTTCATTGACTATTATAGTCTATATTCTTAAATTATTCCATTCACATAAAATATCAAGTAATTGATCATTCTTGTCAATTTAAAACAATGACCAAAAATTTATTTTTAACAACAATCAAAACCTTTTAGTGTTGGAAATCAAGAACTCATTAAAGGCATATTTTAGTTATAACCTTACTTCCTATAACATCTCTTATTATGTTTTTTTCCTCTTATACACCTCAATAAAATAAAATTACTAAACTCAAAATACGTCATATGACTAAAATCAGCCTCACTTTGCCTTTTCATGCTTCTCTTGCCAAGTTATTTAATTTGAAGTCTTCTCTATCATTGTTTACCTTATCAATCTCTTTCCCATTAATGTCCTTATTCGCCATCATCATATGGACTTTTATTTTAAACCTAACCTCTCCATCTCTTAGTGTTTTTTTTGTACTTGTTTCTCATTCCTTGGTTTATACATTGACAAATTTACCCCTAAATAAGCACATTACTTTCTTACAGGTTGCTTTCCTATTCACAATGGTTACCACTATTTTGACCCGCAAACATCAAAATTTTACATGTCTCGTTATGTCATTTTCTTGAAATTGACCTTCTGTACGCAAAACCCTCCTACTTTCATGATAGTCCATAAGAATTTTGCAAGTTTGTAGGGCTAAATTTAGTTCTGATTTAGCAACTTTATAACATGTTTTATATAAAATATATGATGTTTTCCTATATTTGGTTTATTATCTTATAGGTGTTAGGGGGTAAGGTTGCATACTTCTAGACCTTCCCAGACCTCACGATCAGTGGGACTTTCATTAGGTTATTATTGTTATTGTTGTTGTTATCTTGTAGATGATGGTTTTGAGAGAAAATCACATATTTGAGTGTAATTTTCTTCATATTTATTCAATTGAAGTGATATTGGATTCATTTGAAAACTATCTTGAAGGATAACTATTTTGTACCAGGACATCAAATATTGATTCTAGCTTGAAGATGACAAAAAATTATAGAAAAATGCAAAATTAGGGCAACATAAAATCAACACATGTTTATGTTGAACCTTTATTGGTTGTATTATTTGTCCCAAGCGGAACTGGCACCAAACTTTTTATATTTATAGTTGTAAATTTTTAGAACAAAAGTTGCACTACTAACAAAGTGTAACATGCACTGAACTCATGATTTAAAAGTCGAAGATGCACATAATTATAAGTTTAACTACCTTAGAACTCTTTTACATAACCTTAGCTTAAAAATACCATTATTAGGATTCTTTATCAGGGACTCTAAAGGCCAATGAAAACCTCTATCACTAAGTTGTTGGTTTTAGAGGTTTTAAACATCAAGGATTTAGAATGTCTTGTTTTAATTTTATTAGGATTCTTTTATGCTAAGATTGTCTTGTTTTAATTTTATTTCTATTATGTCTTATAGTTAAAATTCCAGTTAAGATTAGGGATGTAGCTTATGATGAATCTTTAAATTATCAAAAGATGATTTGATTATTTATTGGTTAATTTATTCTCTTTTATTTTAATATTAGATTTATGTTTGATTAGCATAAATTCAATCTTAGGGATTGTAAGAAGGACTGAAAGGTGAAGTATGATTTGTGTACTAAGAGAATAAACACATTAGATCTAGAGAATAAAATTATCATAGACTATTATGATACCGAAAAGATTAACTAGGATTTATAATTTTGATTAAGTTAAATTATATATCAAGAGGTGGTAGTTACCTAATTAGATATATCTGCATACCTCAAGACAAAATAAATACTTTTAATTAATTGTTATTTTAACCTAGATAATTAATCTTGCATAATGACTAGAATTTTGTTTAAGTGAATCCTAAAACTCTAACATTTTATTACCTTGATTTTTTGTTCATTAACTTACTTTCATTAGTTTAGCAACTTAATTCTCCTCCACTAGATATCGTTTCTTTAGTTTTATTGTTCAACTAAGATTAATTAATATAGTAGTATAGTCCTCGTGAGATCGACAATCTGGATTATTTTAATTTTAATAACTTATTAATATTAATTTAATAAATTTGTAGATAGATTTAACCAAAATTTTGACTTTATTATTGGATACTATATATTTACTAGTTTATTAAACTTAACTTTCTTTTAATTTTATTATTTTTTTCATGTAATTTTATTTGGATTTCCTATACGGCAACTTTAGAATTGACATCATGATAAAGCATTTATATAGTAACGTCAAAAGTAGTTGATCTTTTAAATCATATAAAGATGTTAAATCATAACATGACCTACAAGGAGGCGTGTTATCATTATGGCATGTATGAGCATCTTTTACATTAATGCATGAATGTGGGAACTTACCCATGTTAGTACAAATATGATAATTTATGTAGTTGCCTATGGGAGAATTAGCATGAATGACCCTTTCTATAATATTTATAATTTGAGATGGAAAAGCCATCCAAATTTATTTTGAGAGGAGCAAGAAATTTTAGTAAGAAGATAAATGGGATCAATTGGGTACTAAAAATAACCTTAATTTTGATAAAAACCACCTTCGCTGAGCAATTAGATGGAAGACTTGAATACGATAGAAGAGATGCTTAAGTAATTTATATCTTCTGTCAATGCAAAATTGGATAGATTGGAAAATTTCAAATCCCAAGTGGACCAAGTTGAAGAGATGACTTAATCTAATTATGCTTCTATTAACAATTTAAAGATCCAAGTGAACTAAATAGCCGAGATGATAGGCATAAGAGATTAGAGAAAAATTCTTAGTAATATAAAGGTAAAACTAATAAATTAAGTTTAGCCATTCCACTTAGGAGTGGCAAAAGATTTGAAGCTAAAAATGTTAAAAAGAAAGAAGTGTCAAGATTAGCCGAGGATAAGGAAATGGACGACCAGTGATGAATAGAAGAAAATTGATATCAGTCTCATATTTATTTGATATCAGTCATAGTTTTGAGTTAGAATATGATTTAGACATGAAAAATCCACATAGATCTCTTAGTTTTGAGTTAGAGGTTGATTTAGACATAAACAATTCAACATTGGTCTCTTTTATAATAGGCATTATTTTGGAGCAAAGACACCTTAACTAATTATGACACTGATTCTATAACTGAGCATATTTGAAATGGATGAAAAGGAAGATAGGTTTGTTCTCGTGTACATTCCAAAGAATATCAAATTCCTAAAGGATATTCTTTAAACAAGAAGAAGTTCTAAGAGTAATTGATAGCTAAGTGAAGAGGGCTCCTCTATCCGCAAGAAGAAGAAGGGGAATAAGGTAACCCAACCCTAATGGAATTAGGGAGCTAGGTAGCCTGAATTTTGAAGAAGCGTTAAAGCTAGCTTCTAATTACATATTCAAGATAAAAGGCTCGAGTAAGAAATCTACCTAAAGAACTTCTAAAAAAGAGCTTTTTGAGAGATGGATTTGACCATGGTAACTAGGTATGGTAAAGGGAGAGTTTTTTTAAATATAATTATCTTTCACAATTGCTTTCATTATCTTAATTGTTTAATATTGAGGACGAATTTATGTTTAAGCACAAGAGGGAGAGTTTTTTAAAATCTAATTTTATTTTATTTTCTTTAGGTTTAATGTTCTAACTAACTCTTTTTTAAAGTTATTAGTTTAATGTGTTTTGGGTTTAGATTTTTAAATTTCTTGTTATTGTCACTAGTTACTTTAGGTGAATGGCATAAGTTTATTTATGATTCTTAGTTGATATTGATTGTTAAAGGTTAAGAATATAATATTATTAAAGTGAATTACAATGCAATTGTAACACTCCTTATATGAAACCTACAACCATCCACATAGATAGCAACCAAATTCTTGTACATGCATTCAAGGTATGTAATTCTATTCAATGATATATATATACACATTACAAAACTCTCCAATGCTTAACATTATCATTTAACAGTAGTAATACATCTTTACATTTACATGGTAATCCAAAAGAAAGCATACCATTTCGTTTCTTCATTACATGTGCAATCGTTTGTAACTAGAAACATATTCCAAAGGTATTTTTTCTTCTATCTGTTAGCCTTGGTCCTTACAGATGTTTTCTGTACGTCACTCCTATGACTTGGACCTACATGGACTAACATCGTGCTAAGCTTGAAAGCTTAATGGGAAAAACATTTAGTTTGGATGACCACTTACAGCAATCATCTTCCAAGCGCATATATTCAAAAATATCACAACTCATATACCATAAATTCACATTCATGAACTAAACATTGATAGCACTCATACAAACAATGATGGCATACTTAAGAAAAGTATATAATGCAAATATGCTTAATATATCGAAAATGCACATTTATAAGATAAATATTAATATTTAATGCTCATTGATACAAATTATCAATATAATTGCACATCATTACAATTCATCATTACAACCAATAAAAATGTTCATCAGTACTAATTATTCACATTGTCATGCTGTATTTCTTATTTATAACTGTTAAGTTTCCTTTCTGTGTTAAGCCTACACATTTCCTGTTGGTGTAGATAACGAGTATTGCAGATATTTGAAGATATCAAATTGTGGATACTCTAAAGTATCAAACTGCGGATACCCAAAGGCATCAAACTGTGGACATCGATGGTGTCAAACTATAGTAGCTACATTGTAATCCTACAGGCATGCCTATCTATCTATAACCAAGACAATAGAGAAGACACTATAACATTTTCTTTAACCATTTGCAAATTTCACGATTCATTTATTAATGAATCATATGATATACATTTCAAGTCATAAAATATGTTCATACAAGCAATTCATAACTTATCACCGTTAGAAGGGTATCAAAATCACACTTTTATAATCATACTATAAACATATGAGCAATAAATACGCAAACAAATCATTTATGCACATGTAAGTTTTCTTTAGAATGCATTATGGTCAATCTTGAATTCCAATGTTCAATTAGCCAATTCACATATGGTAAGTCCCATTTCATTTATTTCTAGTTGTTTAAAAAGTTTCATACACATTCAAAAAGTTTACATAAGATTCGGTAAAAATCGGAAACAAAAACAAACTTAAAACAATGCAATTTGAGCTAAACCCAAAAGTGGTTTAAAAAATAGGCAAACTATCAGTCCAAGAACAAATCACATGACGGAGTCTAGTTGTTCCGTAATATTCATATAGAAAAGTTCAGAACTAGATTTTGTGGTCTTCTAGACATTTGTCCATCTGTGTCTCTAGTTTCCAAAAAACCAAATATCAGGCCATTTGGACTTCTAACACATTAGTTATAGATCAAATATCACACGTTGCTCCAAAATAGGGGTAACATCAAATCACCATTTTTATCCCAATTTTTAACGTTATAAATCCGAATTAAATCAGAGTCTCTTCTATCTATATGTTTTAGTTTTTATATGCAACTAAAATCACACAATTTGGAGGTATATAGGCTGAGTTATGACTCAAACAATGTGACTTACTTAAACAAACTCTAGACAGAATTCCATTACATGATACTCTCTTGTCATGTACAAACAAGTTCACGTAAAGTAACACCAAAATAATACCAAAACAACATCCTAGCAAAAATTTCACATTCAAATGAATCTTTATATCCATTCATTCATACACAAATATAGAAATCAACTAAGTGAAGTCTCAAACCTTAAAATTGGCCAAGTATTTCTTCTAATGCCTTTCCTTTACTTCTTCTTTGACTTTGCTTGAATCACCAAGTGAAAAATGATGGGATGAAAAAGGTCAACGAAGAGGAGAAAAATATGAAATTAAGCTATCAAAATGTCTTCCATCTTCCCTTTCTATATGCCTTTTCATCAATTTTCCAGTCTTAGACACATGTTTTAATCCCATTGGACCACATGTCACAATCTTATTGGACCATGTGTTACAATCCCATTGGACCACATGTTAAAATTCAATTGGATCATGTGTTAAAATTATATTAGACCATATGTTACAATTCTATTGGACGATGTGTTGTTAAAATTCTATTGGACACACATGCTTTAATCTTATTGGTACATGAGTTGACTTTAGAAAAATTGCATATTGATCATTCGTCTTCCTTTAATTATCATATTAGCCTATAATCTTATCGATTTATTTCATTCCCCTATGACTTAAGTTTCCAATGGAATAAATTTTATGCAATTTGGTTAATTATATCGGGAGTTATACCCCAAAAACTACAGGCTGTTCAAAAACAAGGACAATAACCAAAATTCAACTTCAAAACATAATTCAAAACTCTTAAAGGCAGAATTAGATTTCGGTTCCTTCATGAAATATATATCTAGTTTAATATCCAATTGAAATTATCCAATTTGGAGGTCTACAAGCTAAGATATGGCTAAATTACAAAAATCTGTTCAGTGGATCCTATCCATTCAACAAGGTACACATCCCAATTCAACTAACTTCAGTCTTATCATACAAGAGCAACATAAAAGCATATCCAATTTAAACAACAAAATTTCATAAGTAAATGGGATACTTCTACCAATTCCCCTCACATCACATTCATAAATGTAAGCAACATATCACTAATTTCCATCATATTTCACATCTAAGTATGTATGTACATGCCAAAACGAACAAATTAGCCATTAACCCATGCCTTTTACAATAAGTACCATAATGTGTCTTACTAAGATGCACTTAATTCATTATGCTCACTTCTTAATACACCCTAGACATGCTACAATACTTCCAGGGTATATATTGGGGCTTTACAACAATCATGACTTTATGAATGCTAGGAAACTATATTCGTCAAGTGATACAACTTTAATTTGATTTAAGTGATCCTATGAGAAATTAAACCTTACTGTAGATTTTTTTAATGTGGATACTCCAAAGAACCTTGAGCCTAAAAGAAAAATAATCATCTACACTTAAACTTATGATTAATAGAGCTTTTACTTGTGATTTAATATGTTTTTTAGGTTTAGTATTAAAGAAAATAAGTGTGGGGGAGATCGTAAAATGTATAAAGAAGGCAATAAAAAATAGGGATTCGTAAAAGAAAATACATGTAAACATAAATAAGAAAAGTGTTAAAAATTGATTGGTATGAGTTTCTTGAATTTGAAAAGAATGAAAGAAGATGGAGTTTTTGTTAGTTATTAAGAGTTGACGAAGATTTTTGATTAATTTCTTGATTTACTTCTTCTACTAATTGTAAACATTTTATTTCCCTATTTCTTTTCCTTTATCAACCTACTTGTCCCTTTAACTCTATAAAAATATACTAGTGCCTAATGACACCCTTTTAATTGCTTATTGTGTTAATGATAAACATTTATAAAATATAAAAATATGATGTAAACTAATGAATTTTAACAATACACTTAAAAGCTAATGTAAAAAGCATAAAAAAGAGAAATACAAACTAATTTATAATGGTTTGGTAAAAAACCTTTACCTATATCCATTCCTAATGCTCGTCTTAGAATACCATTATAAATTTTCTTTCAAAATGAAAATTACCTTTGTATAATATGTTCTTTGCAAAGAAGAATCCTTTTACAATCTTCCTTCACAGTAAAGAGGAACCTCAATGCTACTTGGAACACATCCAAATAAAATAACTAAAAACCCAAAAGACAGCTCTCAAAATAGCTCACTTATTGTTTTGATAATATTAGAAAGGCTCATTCAATCGAAAACAACCTCTCCACCACTGGACCTCCCCACAACTTGCATTTTAGAGAGACTCTCATTAAGTGTTATGGTAAAAAGGCTCATTGACTCAAAGTGAGAGAATGAATGCTCAAATGATTAAGAAACACTTAAAATTGTGTGTAAAAAGTATCTAAATGAGCCTTTAGCAATTTTGGGTTAAATAAGTATTTATAAGGTTTTGTGACCCTTACTAGCCAAATTATTACAATTGCTAGTAATAGAATAATTGTCACCATGTATAGCATATTAGTTAATCGGTATGCATTGAATGCACATATTCACTAACCGTTGAGATATTAGTCAAACACTAAAGGGACATTGGTCATCACACCACTATAATGGTCAATTAATGTATAAAAAAATAGTCACTTTATAAGTTTAACCTATATTGGTAGACCACTAAGTCAGCAGTTGACTAATATGCAATAACTAGTAGATTTTTTGTATTAAATGTATATTGGTCAAAAAATAGTCACATTATACGTTTAATCTATGTTGGAAGACCACTAAGTCAACGATTGACCATTATTCATATAATACATAAAAATATGCTATTTATTGCATATTGGTCAACTACTCAACTATATTGGTCAACCAGTGTGTCCTTTGGGTGGACATTGGTCAATTATATAACCTTATTGGTTGACCAATGTGTCAACAAACACATTTTATTACACATGATCCTTTCATTGGAATCTATTGAGGACTATTTATATGTTATGTGGGACCCTTTAGGGTTTAACTTACATTAGTCTACTATCCTATATTGATCTACCAATCTCCCAAAAAATATGATTTTAATAACTTTAAATGCTAAAACTTAATTTTGAATGAAATTATAATTAAAACAACTTCCAAAATGTCTGCCAAAGAGTGTTTAAAAGATTAAGAGGTTTTTATTTAAAAAACCAAAAGTTTCAATGTCTCTTAATAAAATTTTATAGAAAGTTTACACATAGTAAGCCTTTAAGATCATCAAAGCGTCTAAATGATATTAAAATTATCATTAAAAGTATATAATGATCTTGATGTGCCTTGATCTTCTCTTTGATGGTTGTAAACTTCAACTTCTTCTTATCGACTTTACGAACTATCGTTTTGAGTTTATGGCTACATTTACTCTTATATTACTTTTCATCAAAATAATAAACTCATTAGTAGTAATTATGTTGGACCCCGAACTTTAATTGGACGTCAGAATTATTAAATGAGGAATTAGTGATGTTAAATGTTTATTTGGGTAATGTGACTTGGAGAAATTTTAAATGATATTTGGGGGTTAAAGCGTGAAATGGGTTTTTGTGTA
>JANTPM010000007.1:31205854-31221116 GCA_025434745.1 Erythroxylum divaricatum
TTTCATTTCAATAAAATATTTTATTTTTATTTATTCTTATAAAATTTTCATCTTATTTATTATATTCCGGTTTGATAACGGTTCACTACCGGTTGAACCTCTAAACCTTAAACCTTTCCTTCGATCGGTTCGATGTCCGGTCCAGTTTTTAAAACATTGGTATCTCTTCTTCTAATTAAAAAAAAAAACTGCTGACGTTTTATTAAAGGAAAAAGGGGTCTGGTCAAAGATAAGCATTGGCGAAATTTGGGGATAACTTTAGGGGACTTGACCTTAAGAAGTCTCGTCTTTTGACTTGAGGCACATATTTTTCTGTTACTTTTGTCATAAATATTCAATTTTTAAGAAAACACATATTCATCTTCTGACCATTGCACACAATTTCTTAAACCTATTTGTCAATCTCATAATTACCCTAATTAGGGATTAAATCATTTAGTTAATCTATACCCAAATCCAATCTTTAATTTGTGCAAGCAATTTCCTCTCAAGTACTATAATATAATATAAATTTTATAATCGTTAATCATAAAATATAAAATAAAGGTAATAAAGCTTGAAATGAAATGGCAAATCTCCTCTTAAGTATTATAATTAACATAAAATTTATAATATTAATCATAAATTTATAAAGTAAAGGTAATAAAAAATTTATATACTTTAAATTTTATTTTTATTTGAAAATTTTGTAGATAATTTAGTTATTTTTTTAATTTTTAATTTTTTTTCATATATTTCATTATATTTACTTGGAGTAAGTCATTAATTTGTGCTAAGGGCATTAATTTAGATGTAATTAAAAAGTTCATATATTATTCAATATATGAGTTTCCAATTTCATATCATATGCACCTTTTTTATATATTCAAATTGATATGAAGATCTCAATTTAAATATAATTTAAATTAATTGTTAGTTTTCACATTTCATATCACATCACATGGTGGACTCCTTGATTAATTTCATAAGATAAGAGTAGTTAGCACTTGAAAGACTTGTTAATCGGACAATTATTAAAATATCAGATTGATTTGTCAGTTTAATTATAAAAATTTTGAATTGATCAATTTATTAATTAATCGGTCAATTTTTATATATTAAAATATATCAATTAATTTTTATTTAATAGTCTCATTTTAATAAAAATTCAAATTATTCGATAGGTAAAAGTAGTCTCTTTGAATAACATTAAAAAAATTTAATTTTATTCAATTTTTACCAATTTTTGAAAAACCTAATACTAGTTAAACCTTTTAAACCTTAAATCTCTTATTTCACCGATTTAATTTTTAGTCTTATTTTAAAACATTGATCAAATGTATAAGGATTCTCCGTATTCCTTTGGCCACTTTTACTAACCTTTTATTTATGAAGGTTAAATAAATTTTCTCTTGTAATCAATCCGTGACGATTATGGAACCACTGAAGATCTCATAAAAGAACAATCTAGTAACGATGAAGACATAAAATTTGTTGTTCCCTTTGATTCTTCTAACGAGGATAATGACTCCTATGATATTTCCATTTATAGAGATTACCTGCTCTACATGTTACAGTAACAATAATTGTATCTCCAGTTTGTCTCCCAGCTTATTCCTGGTCCCTGTGTGCATTTTTCGTTACTGTTCCAACATAAGTATGATCCGCTCATATTAATTTGTGTCCTCTAGTTTTTTAACATATATATATATATATATATATATATATATAACACTACATTTTAATCACATCACATCTCGTGAATTGAGAAGATTCGTTAATTTCATAGGATTGACAAGAGTAGTTTGTAGTAGGAAGACTTGCTTATCGGATAGAATCATTAAAATATCATACTGAAGTTTAATTATAAAAATTTTAAATTGGTAAAAAAAATTAAATGATTAAAATATCAAATTGACCTATTGGTTTAATTATAAAAATTTTAAATTGATTAATTAATTAATTAATTAATCATTTTTATAAATTAATTGTTTTTAAATTAAAATTAATTAATTAATTTTTATTTAATAGTCTCATTTTTTAATAAAACTTAAAATTTTCGATCAAGTTCAAAATTTTTAATTTTATTCAATTTTTTACCATTTTATGGAGGTCTACTACTGATTGAATCTTTTAAATCTTAGATCTCTTATTTCATCGATTTAACTTTCAGTCTTGTTTTAAAAAATTGATCAAATATATAAGGATTTTCCATATTCCTTTGGTTATTTTTACTACCCTTTTATTTATGAAGGTTAAATAATTTTTTTTGTAATTTGACTTTATTTTCTTTTTCAATTATTATGTTTTAAAAATTATCATTTATTTATTTATAATATTTTTTAACTGTCACACAAAATGTTTACAATATATTCTATTAATTTGTCCTCTAATTTTTTTAACATATATAACATTATATAACACTATATTTTAATCACTTAACATCTCGTGAATTGAGACAATTGATTAATTCCATAGAATTGACAAGAGTAGTTAGTAATTGGAAGACTTAGCATATTGGACATAATGATTTGTTAGTTTAATCATAAAAATATCGACTTGTTAATTTTTTTTTATTTTAGTAACTTTTGTATTAAAAATTAATCAATTTATTAATTAAACGGTTAGTTTTTATAATCTAATCGATTTTTATAAATTAAATAAATCAATTATTTTTTATTTAATAATCTTCTTTTTTAGTAAACCTTTAAATTATTCAATAGATAGAGATAACTTCATCTAATAGTATTTTAAAATTTTAAATTTTATTAAATCTTTAACCAATTTTATGATGATCTAATACCGATTTAACCTTTTAAACCTTAAATTTTTTTTCACATATATAACTTTCGGTTTTGTTTTTAAATCATTGTTCTGATATACAGGGATTCTCCACACTCGGTGATCATTTTTACTAACCTTAAATAAAATTTCTCTTGTAATTATACTTTATTTTTAAATTATTATGTTTGAAAAATTATTATTTATCTATTTATAATATTATTTAATTTTCACTCAATCTTTTGCAATATATTCTATTAATTCGTCCTCTAATTTTTTTTAATCCAAAATGACATATGACTGAATCGTAGACTCTAGTATAATGGCATTGGAAAGTAATGAACGAATAACAAATAGTTATATAATATTATAAAAGGGTAAATAATAATTAAAAATTA
Organism: Erythroxylum divaricatum; assembly: GCA_025434745.1. Classification (NCBI taxonomy): domain Eukaryota; kingdom Viridiplantae; phylum Streptophyta; class Magnoliopsida; order Malpighiales; family Erythroxylaceae; genus Erythroxylum; species Erythroxylum divaricatum. Next base: position 31,209,013 of record JANTPM010000007.1, read on the forward strand.
AAAAAGTCAAACCAGGAAATGATTAACCCATTGAATTTGTAGCATTGTGTCTATTGCACATTGTCATGTTTCAATTTTTTATAATTAATAGAAATAATATGTTCAAAAATATTTTTTAATTTTGACTTTTGTATCCAAATTTTAAAAATATTATTTTTATGAACATATCAGATAAACAAAAATATTTTTTGAACTAATTTATACAAGTTAAACTATTAATTATTAGGTGGGAAATTTTAAAAAGTTCAAAAGTCATTTTTATTCCTTATTAATATTATTTAAATAATTATATTTAAACATCAATAAATAATTTATAATAATATGCGATATTTCTTATAAATCATTCAAGTTCACACTCGAAAGCTCCCGAAACCTATCCTTTTCTTGGGTCTTTCCCTCCCTCCATTCTCGTCCTCTTATAAGCTCATTTATTACACGCGATTCCTATACTCCCTTGACCTTCGGAGTCCTTCGTCAGTAGCTTTTGCATGCCTAATCTGATGATACAGAGTTGAGTGTGTATGTGTGTACCTATATATATTTATACATAATTTCAATAGCTTACAAGGTGGATCGAAGACATGGGAAGAGGCCCTTTCCATCCGATGAACCGGAGGCGAAAGAGGAAGATCAAATCTTTCCTGTCTACTCGGCTCGATCTCAACATGATATGAACACTGTGGTTTCAGCCCTAGCTCAGGTTATGGGACACAACCCTAATAACCCAGTTAAGGTTATGGAAGATTCTTCTTCTTCACAGCAATCACACAACCAAGAGCCTGACCAATCAAAACCCTTTCAAGATCAAGGTATATCTTGATCATCCTTACCAGTAATTTCAATGATTATTTGTCTGAATCAAGGTTTTACATATATAAAGGTTATATCTAGTAAAGCATTTGTATTCATTCAATCCCAACTTCTTAGTATTGTTTCACTCTTTAGTTAGCACATCATAATCCTTCCAAGAGTGATGGTAATTGGAGCAATCTTTCTGAAGTTGGGATTGTTTCCAATTTGCAAGTGCAACCGTAAATTTAACGAATAGTTATCGATCCATTTAGAAGGACATTTGACCAATTTAGGGTTGCAACCCTAAATTCTTTTAATCACTCACAACCACTAACCTGCCTTTGTGTTCTGTACTTGTTTGTTATCGATAAGTCACTCACAACCACTAACCTACCTTTGTGTTCAGTACTTGTTCGTTATCGATAAGTCACTCACAATCACTTACCTACCTTTGTGTTCATGAGTACTTGTTCGTTATTGATCTGTCGCCCGTATTTGGCCTTGGACGGAATCGCTAACCCGTTGTGTTCATTCTTTGTATAAGTGCTAAGCTTTGTTACTGACTACTTGATTCCTTGAAGTGAATAACACAACAAGACGTTACAGAGGTGTCAGGCAAAGGCCATGGGGTAAATGGGCAGCTGAGATTCGTGATCCAAAGAAAGCTGCTCGAGTGTGGCTTGGAACTTTTGACTCTGCAGAAGCAGCTGCACTTGAATATGATAAAGCTGCTCTCAGGTTTAAAGGAAGCAAAGCCAAACTTAACTTCCCTGAAAGAGTTAAAGAAATAAGCGATACAGGTTACCTGACCACCAGTACTCTTCAGGATTTTCATGCACAAGAAGCCGCAAATCCAATCACTTCCCCTATGGTTCCTCCACAAGTGTATTCATCCTATGGAAATCCTTTTCAGTATCAGCAACTCTTTCCGGGTGGAACATATGGCTTGAATTATCCTCCACAACGGACTTCATCAGTCACATCTTCATCATCTTCTTCTTCTTCGTCTGGAACCTCTCAACAACAAGAATTTGCAGGACTTCCAATGTTCCTTGGAAGTTATCCTCGTAATGCTCCTACTACACATAGAATGAACTTTGATCCTAGCAAGCCAAGAGAGTAATTTTCTTTTCACTGAACTCGTTTTGCTTCTGTTTTGAGTTTCTTTATTTTCCATTTGCTTGTTTTTCTTAGTAGTTCATATCCTTGTTTGAACTAGAAGGCCCTCTACTTTCCATGTAAGTGTTAAATTGCACCCTTGATTAATATTATAATTTCGGGTTATTGTAAAAATTATATTTTTTATGTTATGGTAAATCAGAATATAATTTAAAAAAACTTTATAACAATTATTTGATGATTACGAGTGATTATAAACTAATTTTTTAAAAGCTTTAAAATTATTATTTAGTGATTATCTTAATCTAAATTCTTATTTAATAGGAAAGACAATTAATAATCACCAATGAATTCTTATAATAATATATTTCACAATTTAAAACTTTAATATAAAAATGAAATATAAATAAAATAATATTTGGTAGTTTATCCATTAATTTAGTAATATTAAAATTGTTTTCAAATATTATTATATATCTTATAAGGACTTACTTTCCTTTTTCAGAGTAATTACGAACTAAGAAAAGCAAATTATTTGATAAGGATTAAAATCCAACCTCCATAGAAGCCTCAGGCTCTCTTCACTCTACTTATTTTTATCTATCTCCCTTCTTCTTACTAACTAACATAACTAGACAGTGCACCAACCTCTGCTCTTCATCATCAGACAGCTCTACAATCTCCAACTGCGTGCATGCCTTTTATCAATACCTCCCTTCTTCGTCTTTGTCTTCCTCGTCCAGCAAAGTCCAGATGATGAAATAAAAACAACCTTGCCTTTCAGGTTAACGGAGGTGCAAGGGCCTTTAGAGAGATAATGACCTTGAGAGTTGGGAAAAGAAAAAGTTGGAGAACATAACAGTTGATCTCTTGCGTACGAATGGTCGAGTTTCACATGTAAGCAAGTAAATATAAGATTCCCATATTCGATAGAAAACATGGAAGCAGCCCTTAGAATATGTTTGGTTAACATAATGAAATGAAATAAAATGCAATGAAATGAAATATAATATAAATCGATATAATATTAAAAAAATGTTATTTGAAAAAAACAGAAGAGGTTATAATAAAATATTGTTTGAATGAACAGTTTATAATATAATATAGTGTAAAGTTGTTTATTTTTTTATATTCTACTTTAAATCCAAATCAAATATTTTTTATTTTTATTATTTAGAATAAAATTATACTTCCTCCTATCTAAACTAAAAGTTGTTTTAGAGGAATGCACATTTATTAAGAAAGTTAATGAAATGTTTGATATATCCTTATTAATGATGCTACTCATGTTAGAGAAATTGCATGTTGAACTACCTTAAAAATGTAATCTGTGTAATCAAGATGTGAGAGAAATTAAAAAGTAATTTTGGAAGTAAAATTACAAACATGCATGAAAAGTCAGAACGACTCTTATTTTGAATAATTAAAATTTCTCTAAAACGACATTTATTTTAAATAGAAAGAAATATGTAATATAAAATTTTCCTCATTGGTTTCATTAATAACTCTTCATTCAATCGTACCTTATTAATGCACACTTGCATTCCAAAGGCATCTTTATTGATCCAAGTTGTGAAGAATGAGACATCACATGAAACAAGAGTGGAAGTCTGTAGTTTGTCATGGAAATCGGCATAGTTTGTTTGACGAAGTTGATAGTGCAATAACCTAATAGGTCGGTTTCAATGCAAAAGCTGACGGGAAAGAGGGATCGAGAGACGGACAGCACAGAAGTGGAGCTGTGGGGTTACGTAGGTGTGTTTGTCGTGTCCCGACTGTCGTGGTAAACGGTTTCAACACGTTAATATCAGTCAGAGTTTGCTCTGACGCTTCCACACTGGACAAGTTGACTCCCGCCGCGCAGGTTGCACGTTGTCTTTAGTTTCGGTTCATTCCGTCCTGTTCTGTTCTATCTCCAAATACCGAAGACAACAACCAAACACACCGTATGTGTTGTGTTGCCTCGCATTCTCTATTTAACTCTGCCTAGGCTTACATCAAAATATATAGCTTTTATTAATAGAATATTAGTAATATATAAAATAAAAATATTTTTAATTTTAATTATATTTTATTTTATAATAAAATTTATTTATATATAATTATTATTTAAAATATATTAAAAATATGTAAGACACGATAAATTAATTATTATATAATTTTAAATCATATAAAACATAAGTAAATGTATATTTAACTAAATCTTTTATATGAACAAATATTTTAAATTTAAGTTTCTTAAAATATTATATTTTAATTACTAAAAAATTCATATTTATTGAAAAAATAATTTTTTTATTTTACAATTAAATACTTATTTTTTAAAAAATTATGGTAAAAAAAAAAACTTACTAATCTTTTAAAAGCTTACCGAAACAGACGCTATGCCTACCTTAAAAAACGTCATTTCAAGTTATGTACGTTAAGTCAGAGATTTTCACTGCCGTGACTTACGTGGAGGGGTAGTATCACTCCCGTAAGTGTCCAGGTTTGATGTGTGAGTTTTTTTTATTAATTTAATTTTAATTATATTATTGTTAGTTTAATAAAAAATTAATTATAATTATGTTATTATTAATTTTATAAAAAAATAAAAAATAAAAAATAAAAAAGAAACCAAGATCAGATTTTACATTTGTGTGGCTTTCTATTTGTTTCACAGGGGTTTGACACATATTTTGGTTTTTGATTTTTTGATTTTTATATTTTTAAAAAAATTAATATAAAATTTTAATTTTTGATTAATTTATTAAACTTTTATAATTAATTTATAAATTATAGAAAACATACTAAACTAAATTAAAAATTGACTAATTTCTTTATTATTATTATATTAGCTCGCATTTATATTAATCTAATATTAAACATCTTGTACATTTATGATAAAGTTTTTTTCCAAAGAATACTTGTGAAATGTAAATAAGTTATACAATATATTATATATGTCGAATAAATTATTTTAATTTCAACAACTTATTTTATTTTCTCAAAATTAAATTTTTAGCAAAGATATATTACTTTGGAATTATTTATCAATGAAAATATTTGTTCTTTATTAGAATAAATTATTTTTAGTAACATATAATTTCTTAAATACTACTATTTAACTAATTTTAAACATCAACTTCTATGATAAAATAGGATTTTAAAAATTATGGATAACAAAGCTTCAATTAATGCAATAATCTAATATAATAACTTTCATAATACATAACACAATATAAGAATCTGTAATAGAATATAATATTAATTTTTTAAGACTTATCTCTCTTGAATACTTTTTAACTTAATAAATTAAATTACAACTTAAAGATTGGAGATAAGGTCAGAAATTTAAAGTTTGAAATTGATTAATTTATTAAAATTGATTAATTAATTTATAAATTATAGAAAATATTAAATTAAATTTAAAAATTGATTTTATTATCATTATTATTATTATTTCTATTTTTTACTAGATTTATAAACTTAGTTTATTTGTAAAGATAAATATCTAAATTCTAAATTCTAATTTTTTATGAAAATATTCAATGAAATACTAAGATATAATACTCTTGTCTTTATATTTTTTTTAAATCATAATCTTAGAAATCATTTTATACGTAAACAGTTAATACTAAACTGTTAATTTTACCAGCCATCTTTAATAAATAGTTGATGTTATTCTCTTGTTAAATCAACTAATATAATTAGCTATCAGCTAACTGCTGTTAGAATAGGCTAACAATTAATGCAATCAATTGATTGCTAAACATGGCCTTTATCAAACACAAACACTTCTTTTAAGTTAAGAGTAACTAAATAAATGGTTAGGAGTTCACATGTCAAACAAATTAACAATGAATATGGCGTAACTAATCATAATATTAGATCGGATACAAATCGAATGAATCGAATTTAAATGCGTTTTAGGCTATTTTCTTCTTGTGGTACCTACCATGTTAAGGATGATTAGCAAATAGTAGCAACTACGTAAAAAACTAACTTTAAACATTTAGGTCATGTTTGTCAATCAACCGATTGAATTAGCTGATAGTTGATTCTATCAGCGGTTAGCTAATAGTTAATTATATCAATGGATATCATTAATTGTTTTTTAACAATGTTTGGTAAAATTAACTGTTTAGTGTTAGATGTTTATGTATAAAATGACTTATAAGGGTATGATTTAAAAAAAATATAAAGACATGATTATTATATCTTAGTAATCTTATGAATATCTTCATAACAATTTAGATTTTAAATATTTATCTTTTCCAAAAACTAAGTTTATAAATCTAATAAAAATATTGAACATATAATAATATAAAAAATTGATCCATTTTTATATTTAATTTAATATTTCTTTCTATAATTTATAAATTAATTAAACAATTTTAATAAATTAATCAATTAAAATACGTTGTGGACTTCAAAATAAATTATTACACATATATAATATATCGTATAATTTATTTGCATTTCACAAGCATTTTCTATTAAAAAAACTTTATCATAATATACAAGATGTTTAATATTGCATTAATATGCATACCGGTTAATATAATAATAATAAAATTAATCAATTTTTAATATAATTTACTATTTTTATAAATTTTTAAATTAATTAAACAATTTTAATAAATTAATCGCTTTCTAAATTTAAATTTTTATCTTAAATTTTTTAAAAATTAAAATTAAAATAATAATAAAATCAAAATATTTGTCACACGCATGATACTTACACAAATAGAAAATAAAATAAATGTTTGTCATGCCTATGACAATGTAAATAATTATTTTTATTTTTAAATTTTAATTTTTATAAAATTAATAGTATCATAATTAAATTTGAAATTAATTTAATTTTTATTAAACTAATATTAGTATAATTAAAATTAAAATGAGAAAAAATGAAAAAGATTCATAAGTGTGACTTAAGTGTCACGCTTTTGACTTATGTTATCATGTGACACTTATGTTATAGGCGTGACAGTTATGTTTAAAAAGAAGATTAAGTGACTGGGTTGCATGTCTCATAAGTGATGAAATTTGAAATTTGAAATTTGGAAGATTAAAATTTAAGCTGAAATGATGACGTTTTTTTTGGCTGGTCAAAGTTAGAAAGAGTAAGGTTAGATAGAGGATCCGTTTTAAAAAAAAAAATAACTCCTATTTGAATAAAATTAATATATTAAAAATTAGATCGAAAATTAATTTAATAAAATAAGAATTTTAAGGTTTAAAATATTCAACTAATATTAGACGATCATAAAATCAATTAAAGGTTAAGTAAAATTAAAGATTTTGAAATAGTTTAATTAAAAAAAGATTGTTAAATAAAAATTAATTGATTTATTTTAGTTTATAAGAACATATTGATTTAGTAGAATTGATATTTTAATCAATAAATTAATAAATTCTTAACAATAAGATTTATTAAAATAAATCAAATCGAAAAGTTGAACGGTTCAAAATTTTTAAGATTGATCAACTAGAGTTTTTGGATAACCGGATAAAACAAAAATAGTAATTGTATCTAAAATTTTATAATATAGAATATGGTATGATATCATTACTAAAATATGCTTATAAGGACTATATTAACTTATAAATATAAAAAATTATTTAAATTTTTATGAAAATGTTAAAATAAACTTGTATTTTTAACCAAACTTTTAAAATGTTAAAATAAACTCATATTTTTAACCAAACTTTTCATTAAGTATTTTATACAGTTTATTTTCTCTTCAATTTAACTTAACTAACTTATTATAAGTAATGGATTCTATTTTCAAAAATATTAACAATATTTTTTAGAAAACAACATATAAATCAATGTATATTTGCAAATGAGAAGGGTAATGTGTGATTCTGTTGAACTTTTTGATATTTTAATTAATTTTAAGGTTTATAATCAATCATAACTTGTGAATTATTAAATATCAATATCAATATTAGTACTTATATTTATATTTATTAAAATATTAATATTTAATAATCCGTAAATTATGAATTATCATGAAGCGAGACATCGTAAATAAATTTTCTTTGATGTCAAAATATATAAAGGGAAGTAGAATAATATTTTGATTGACATGTATTTCGCTAAAACCTTAAATGACGGAATCAATTCACTTGTTCTTGTTTCCGTGTGTCACTATATGTCATTCTCCATCTATTAATATAATGGATGAATGGATGGATAGAAAAGAGCACATGGTACACACAGGAATATAAAGAGCCACCCTGTATCCCTAAATGACCTAAACAGATTCAACGGAACGTGTAAATGATAACATTATAGTCATAATCATAATAAATGTCTTTAGTTCAAACATTGTTTCTTGTCCCTGAGGTGCATGCCTCTAACTTACCTCTTTCTATACGTATAAATGAAAAATAAATATTTTAACTTCTTATGTCTTAAGAGTTTGGATTTTTTAACAATCACTTAAAATAAATTTGGCATTTGGTAAATTAAAAAAAAATTTACACATCATATACATACAAAATTTTACTCAATACATATTTGAAAATATTTATTATAATTGTTTCATTATCAAATTAAAAAATAAAATATCTAACTTATTTTATCACTCATTGATTATTTAATATTATTATCAGTTAATTTACATATTATTTACATTAAAAATTTATTTAATACACTTTTAAATATAAAAATTATAAAATCTTTTGTTATCAAAATAAAAAATATAATTTATTTTAACTAAACATATAATACTAATAAAAATCATTACATTTAATTAATTATTTAATATTATCTTAAATTAACTAAATATGCATATTTTTATAAAATTACAATACTTTAATTAAAACCATATAATTACTAGATTGAATTAACTCAAATCCTTATATCAAACTTTAAATAATTCACTAGTGGAAAAGGACACAACGATCAAATCATCTTCTTTAAATTCAACTGAAATAGTTCTTCCACTTAGTCAAATATATAATAATATAGGCATTCGGCAGAAGAAGACAAGATTTACACGAGACCTCACATGGTTGGTTGCATTGCATGCTTCGTAGTCAATAGCCGAAAAGGGTGAAACCGCGTTTTATGTACGAGCTACGAAATGCTTGATAAGGGAAATTACCTAACTTTAATAATTAAACAATCAAATCCAACTCAGAAGTTGACTCTATCTCAATAATTCACACCAAGATTAATTCTCGTTCTTATCGAGTCAGCTTATAAGGAGTAAAATTTTTACCTAAAATTGGCCCTGAATAAGGACAAGCAAGGCACCTGCTCAGAGTCCAATTTTATAAATAATAAAATAGGCAACAAAAAAGCTCCTATTTTATTTCATTTTGTTTTTTATAAAAGTTTTGATCTTTGTAAAAATCAACAAAAGGATCCATATTTTACCTCTTTTTTTCTTTATAAGAGTCCACTTTTAATTATCATAAAGAATGAAAAAGGTAAAATAGGAACTTTTTTATTTGCCCATAACCTATAAAACATCAAGATCGGCTCTGTGCTGATCAAACAGATTTTTCTATTTCTAAAACTCGAACCTAATTAAAATCTCTAATTAAGAGAGGAGAGTGTTGAAATACTCACATCAATCATTTTAAATCTTCATTACCTAATATTTTAGACATGCACGTACCAAAGGCTTTATAGTAATAGCAATCCCATCTTCTCCTCTTGATGATGATTTGCTTTGTTCAACTCTTTTGTACATTTCTGACTCATTCATATACTTTTGTGCCTAATTTCTCTGTTACTTTCCCCATATTCTGAGATTACTTTACGACTTGTGAGTTTAGGCAAATGTCTTCTTTAGAAGTTTCTTTCCTTTTGAACCTAAAGTCATTCCCCATTGATAGTGCAGTCTGAACAAACTGTGAGCTTGATTATTCCCACGAGAAAAGAAGTGTTGCCAAAATAATGCAAGCATCAACCCTTAAACTGTCTTCTTCATGCACTTCTAATTATAATTTTATCAAAATAATTAATCTTAAAAATAAGAGCGAGTCTTAAAACAACTGCTAAAATTACTCCTTTGTAAACAAAATATTACATGTTCGGGAGGTTGATATCCCTCCTTCATACCCTCGTATGAAACTTAATTAGACTTTAGATTTTAATCCTTGTTTGAGTGAAACTTAGTTAGACTTTAGATGAGAACTAATTGATATGTAATTTAAGTTAGTAAATTTTAAACTTAAATATATCCCTTTTATACACAAAAATGAAATAATTAAGTTCAACATTTTTTTTAAATGTATAAGAAATAACCTCTTTATCATGTAAGAATAAGATAAGACTGCGTACTATTAGACCTCTTTTTAGTTAGCATTTTCTTAGTGAACTACACCATTACTTACTTTTGTGTGTGAAGCACTTTGCTTTTTTTTTTCCAATTTTACTTTATATAATTTAATTTACTTTCGTTTGGGGTCTCATGTACATGTTCCTAACTCTACTTTCTTATATGCCAAAAGTGGAAACCATAAAAGCTAAAGTAAGCCTACTGAATCCATGCTTTCACTTTTAAAGTAGATGCTTAGACAGTTTCATTTTCACATACAAAGTGGAAAAAGAAAGATTTGTGAGCATGAACTTCAAGAATTGAAAGATCAAAATACACATTTGATCTTTTTCTAAAAATTTCAATTCTCCTATTTATATAATTATCATTTATTTTTGTATACCATTCAATCATTACATAATCTTCACCAAAAAAATGTGATATTGAATATCTTCACTTTAGTTACAACAGAATTTTATAATTATAAACAAATAAATAAAAATAAAATAATGAGTAAACGAAAAACTAAATAGAAAGTATTATGTTGTGTGTAATTAAATGATATTACAAAATAATTTCAAAATTATAAGTATTTAAAATTGAATCTACTTAAAATATATATAAAATTTACTCCATTATTTAATTCTATCTTATACAATAATGCTCTTAAAATGATATTCATAGGTGTAAAGTTATATTAAAAAATAAAATTTTGCTTAGTGTTTTGTAAAATATTAAAATGTAAATTAGTTTTTTTACTAAGCATTTAAAATAATAATGTTTAAACCGATGCCAATTTTTTTTAATATTTTAAAAACCGAATCGGAAGTTAAACCGATAAAAAAAGAGATTTAAAGCTTAAAAAATTCAATGGATATAAGATCGCTATAAAATCAGTTAAATATTGAATAAATTTAAAATATATTCAAAAGAGATTATCTTTATACATAAAAAATTTGAAGTTTAATTAAAAAAAGATTAATAAATAAAAATTAATTGATTTATTTTAAATTATTATAAGAACTTAATAATTTACAAAAATTAACTTATTAATTAATAAATTAATCAATTCTTAACAATAATAATTATTAAAATAGATCGAATTAAAAAAATTAAAAAATAAATTACAAAATTAACCGTATGAAATTTTTTATGACCGAATTGAAAAAATCGTTTGAAAATTGTAATTATTGTAATTTTTCGTGAGTTTAAATTATATCCAATTGTTAACAACTTATTCCAAATTGCTTTCTTTATAAGCTCCGAATCCACTTTGACTTGGAGGCGTCTGAATCTGAACTTGTGATTGTGGTAATTTGTGCGGTGGGAGCTGACGGTGACCGACTCAATTATAGCACAAAGTCGATTTCTTGAAAAGTAGGGAAAGGAAAGGATAAGCGCGTCTGTCTCGTCTCGTCGTTTTGTTTCAAACTTTGCGGCCTTCTGCTGACTAAATTGGCTTCTTTCCACATTTTCTTACTTCATTTGAAAGCATTTGATCACTTTGACGTTAGCTTTTTCTGGGAATATTACTGTGTTCAAAGCCTCGATCATTCTCGACTTGACTCGTAGTTAATGCACCTAACCTTAACCTCAATCAATCGAGATCCTTTTTAAGAACCAAACTCAAACTATCCGGATCCGACCCAACTAAAATTTTAAAAATTTAAATAAAATATACTTTAAAATAAAACAAAATTAATTTTAAATTTTAAATTAAAATTATAAAAAATTAATCATACTTAATTTAAATTTGGTCAAACTTTGAACTACCTAAACACAATTAAACTTAAATCGAACTAAGAATCTTGAGATGGTTCTAGCTTTAAACCAAGTTCAAACCTGAACTTAGAGTGTGCTTGTTTGGAGGTTATGAAAAAAAGAGTATAGGTATGAAATAAAAATTGATGTTTGGTATGAATTTATTAT
>JANTPM010000007.1:31226691-31236951 GCA_025434745.1 Erythroxylum divaricatum
TGGCTGACAACCAATCATAAGATTGTCAGCCCCCTTCCCGCAACTAACCTCATATACGTGTGTATATATATATATATATATATACATATATATGTATTTATTATATATGTAAATTTATTGCTGAGTTGTCTGTCCTGGTTCTACCATATTCTTGTTCACATGGAAATAATATAAATTTCATATTACTACTTCAAAGCAATCTATTGGATGTAGCACATCTAACCTGTTTGGTTAACTGAATCTTTCTTATGATCTAACCTCAATGCTTTATGACGCATGATAAACAAAACCATGCCCCGTAAACTTGAATTTAACCAATCACCATTATAATGTTAATCCAAAAATCGCAAGGTTTTCAAGTATCAACAAAATTGCGGCAGAAGGATTAAGGAGTCAAGAATAGAACAAACTCCATATTCAGAATTTGTGAATATCCATTCATTGTCAAGGTAACCACCTAAATCATGTGTTAGCCTTCATAAACAAGGACTCATAACGAAAAACACATGCTTCAACTTTATCTCTTCATTTTTGGTTTAATAAACTCTTAATGCACACTTGGGATTAAACCATGGTCCAAAAATCGGTTCATGACTTGCAACAACTCCTCAAGACAAAATATTTTCAACAACTCTTTACAACAATATTGACAGGCTGGGGCGGAGCTGTCCCACTGGAGTCCAGAGGAAAAATAATTTTAATGAAAAATCAACCTAACTTTAGTAAGAAAATTTAATTTTATTGAAAATCCACTATCTAAAAGTTTGAGCCACCGGACCCTATGCGTAGGTCCTCCCTAATGAAAGGCCTCAGGACTCCACGCCAACCATGATTATGAGAGTGCAGCAAACCCAATTGATTATTCAATACAGAGCCAAATTTCCACCATAAACATTATAAAGGAAAACAAAATCTCAGACTAATTACCAACAGCAATCAAGAATGTAACAATGCTTGAAAAATGAAAATACCATGTGTATGTTTATGTTAGCAGCAATCAGCAAACAGGAGACACCAGAAGCGCTGTATTGTACAAACCTACAACAGCAAGGCAACAGAATTAGAGACGCTACACTATATTCCATGCGAATACTGTCCAATAACATTACAAGCATCCCTTCACCGATAGTTAGGATCCTAAACCAAATATTGTCAATAAAAAGGATTACTTAGGGTTTGGATCGGCTAGGCTAATCATAGAATATCCTAAACAAAGGATTACATACATAGAAAACCCAAACAAGCACAGATACGGTATTTGAGATTAAGAAAAAGCAAATCTTTCAAGATTTTGATTAAGGTTTTTACCTAGAGATATAGCAGTGTATGCACCTGAACCTAGCAACATAGACCGGTTAAATTAACGAGGTCGAGGTGAACGGCGGCCGGGGAAGCTACTCCGACAGGCTCAACCGATGCAGGAGAGCTGAAGAGGCGGTGGAGACGGAAAACCACGATGGAGACAAAAGCTAGAAGAGGACGGACAAACTGTGTGCATAATGGTTTTGACGCCCAATCAAACATGTACGACGTCGTTGTTCCCTGTGATTCAAGAAAAAGAAAAAAGATTCAAAAAACGGGGCTAATAATGCTTTGACGACGTCGGATTAAGTTTCGTGTTCTTTTTTTGTTACTCACATACCTTTAAACTATCTAGTATCTACACCTAGATTAATTCTCGTTTGAATCGAATAAATTTTTTACAAGAGATAAAATTTTGACCTTAAATTTTAAACCGCTACATAGATAAGGACGGTTCGATCCGGCAACTTCAGTTGAACCCGGTCGTTTAATGCGAGGGACGGTCTAAGACTCGAGAAAAAGAAGCAGCAGCAAAAGAGGAGATTGAAGCACGTAAGAGTCGAGTCATGCAGAGACTCGGACTCAAGAGACTCGCTACTCAGACCCCAGTAGCTGTAACAGCACAAGCTTTGTCTTCCAATGCCCTCGTTCCTTCTACTTCTTCTTCGTTAAGTGACGACGATGCAGGTGCTCTCTCTTTATCTCCCTTGTTAAATGTACTTGGTTTATTGGAGTAGTCCTTTGATTTGGATTTTCGATACTCGTTCGGTGATAATTAATTGTCGAACTCCATTTTCACATGTGTTTTGACGGTACACATTCCAAAATTTTGCAGACCCGGAAGTGTTTTGCCACCTTCTCGAGGCCTGCAAGCTCTCGTTGGATTTGAGAACTGCAGTAGAAACCCACGCGAAAATTATCAGATTCGGCTACGGAACTGACCCTTCTCTTGCGGCCCATCTCATATCAAGTTACGTGCGTTGCGATCGACTCAGACTTGGTTGTAATGTTGTTGCTCAAGTTGGGTCTTGGACTACTGGGTTGGTGGCTGTGAATAAGATTGTCCGGAATCTATTGAATGGTGGAGAATATGGAATCGCCAAAAGGGTGTTCGATAAAATGCCTAATCGAGATGTTGTTACGTGGAACTCTGTGATTGGGGGTTATGTTACGAACTCACGCTATGACGAGGCGTTGAGATTGTTCCGTAAAATGCTTAGTTCAAATGTTGAACCTGATGGTTTTACGTTTGCTTCTGCCATGTCTGCATGTGCAAAGCTTGGGGCTCCTAATTATGCTCAGTGGGTGCATCAATTGTTGGTTGAGAAAAGAATTGTATTGAATCATATTTTGAGTGCGGCATTAATATATATGTACGCATCATGTGGTAGAATTCAAGCTGCTAAGGACATGTTTTATAGCGTTCCACGCAGTGATGTTTCTATCTGGAATTCTATGATCAAGGGGCTGGCAGTTCATGGGTTAGCTTTCGATGCCATAGAAGTGTTTTCAAAGATGGAGATGGAAAATGTTTTACCTGATTCCATAACTTTCCTGGGGATTTTAACAGCGTGCAGTCATTGTGGTATGGTCAGAGAGGGAGGCCAATACTTTGATTTGATGAGGTTTCGTTACTCAATTCGGCCCCAGCTCGAGCATTACGGAGCTATGGTTGATCTCTTTGGTAGAGCAGGGCTTATGGAAGAGGCTTATGCCATGATTAAAGCGATGCCTATGGAGCCAGATGCTATCATCTGGAGGGCACTTCTTAGTGCATGTAGAACACACAAATGGGCAGAACTTGGCAAATTTGCAATCGAAAACATCTCACGTCTCAGGAGTGGGGATTTTGTCCTGCTATCAAATATCTACTGCTCTCAAAGTAGATGGGAATGTGCACAGGAAGTGAGAGAAACGATGAAAAAGAAGGGAGTCCACAAAGTTCAGGGAAAGAGTTGGTTTGAGTGGGCAGGTAAAATCCACCAGTTTAGTGCATGCGATAAATCTCATCCTGAATCAGAAGCAATGTACAAAGTGTTGGAAGGGTTGATGAAAAGGACAAAGCTGGAGGGTTTTGTGCCCGCAACAGATTTGGTTATGATGGATGTTTCTGAGGAGGAAAAGGAGGAAAATTTGTACCATCACAGTGAAAAGTTGGCTTTGGCCTATGGAATCCTTAAGACCAGCCCTGGAACAGAAATTAGGATCTCAAAAAACCTTCGGGTTTGTTATGACTGTCACAATTGGATTAAAATGATTTCAAGGATGTTAAACAGGGTTATTATCATAAGGGATCGGATTCGTTTTCACCAGTTTGAAGGTGGTTCATGTTCTTGTGCAGACTATTGGTAGTCAGCTGCTGCAAGCTTGGTAAATATATAAAAGTTGAACCTGGAACGATTCATGATAAGCAAAATTGCAGGTAGTAGTCTCTTGATAAATGCCTTTACTGCAAAAAGTACAGAGATTTACCTGGCCTAAAAATGAGGCAAGTAGATAAATGCAATGCTTAGACGCATTTTTTTAACTAAGGTGAAAAGAGTCAGACTTGATTTGTTGCTTGAAGCACAGGCCAAGATCAACAATGTGGGCTTCCCTTGAAAGTTGAAGCATTCAAAAACTTGCTTCCATTTCTGAAATTAGTGTTGGGTGAAATGAAGGTGAGGTCCTGCAGATTATTTATCAGTACCCTAACTGAAATTACTTAATTAATTAGCATGGGCATTGCTGCTTTGACTAAAATATGATTCATTGAGCCATTTTGCACTGTTAAAAAATGAGGATACCCATTTGAATTGACAATCATTGTCTGGCTTGAATGTACCAATTATACCAATATATGTATGATCAGTATATTAACCTCGTAGTCTTAGTACATTAATATGTTACCTGTACAAATCGAGGTTTAAGGCACTGGCAGTTTGGACCTGGCATTAAGCAACTCGTCTTAGCACATGCAATGGGTCACAGTATGGACCTGAAAGCAGCTGTGGATTATTCCTTTATACTAGTACCACTGTGATTGATTCAATTTGGTGATCCTGGAAATCTGACTTCTCCAACAATTCAGCCTCTCTGACAGGTTAGCTGATGTGCTGATTAATCTTCCTTGTCCTTTAATATTAAGAGAATTCTTTAAACTTAAACAAATGATGTTTTGGTCATATTGCATGAAAATGAACAATCAGTGTTCTCTCCAAACTCAACTATGCAAAGCCAATAGTACTATTGCATATGTGCTTATTAGTACATTATTTTTGTTCTCCCATTGACTGTTTTTGGTTATACTTCATGGATTGGAACTAATGGCAGTTGGCCTCCATATATCTCTGGGATTTGGCTTTCCTCAATGTCTTCCATTAACGTTGATTTCAGCAGCTTCTCCTCGACAAATACAATCTATCAGCATGCACAGAGAAAGAGAGAGAGACAGAATCAATCGGTAATTCTTTCTTGAACAATTTAAATGACGATTTGTGGACATCTAAAACATCCATCTTTCTACGTGTAGGCATGCAAGTATGTGTCCAAGGTAGATGTTATGGATCCGTTACAAGTTGTATACGTAATTTCGGCAGCTTCCATATAATGTATCATGCAATAACCTTTGCATATATTAACTGCATATTACAATATGTGATGTTTTCCCAAACTAAACATCAATAGGCATAACATGCGAACATTACCTTTTCTCTGGTACGTTGGTCGATGAAAGGCCAAACAATTTTCCACACTGACTTGAAGATGTTTGGTGCGTGCACAATATACACTTTTCCTAGTCTTTCTGGGTAGTAATCCTGAATTGCAAGGACCAACTTTCCAAATGTGGTAAGTTTCACAATGTATGATCATTTTATGCAGGAGGGTACCTGAAACTTTACTCGTAATTAGCAGCTTTTATCGTATTTGTACAGTACCTGCACAATGGACAAAGCTGCAAGGTATCCTCTAATGTCACTGTTAGCATATCCCCAGCCGCCAAGGTCCCCAATGACTACAAACTTCTCCTGGTTTGATGGCATCCTGATAGAAATACAATTGAGTCAAAGATCAATCCAAGTTTTTGTGGGTGCTTTCATTACATCTAGGATCAGAATTACCTGGCACACGCTTTGTCCAGACCATAGACGATGAAGCCTGTGCATACAAGCAGGACGATGCAGTTTAAGGTGAAAAAGCAATTGAAGCTATGGGAACATGTATAACCTCAATCATTGCATATAACAGTAGATACAATAATAACAATAACTCAATAAATTAAGTTTTAAAAAGTTAAATTTAGATCAGACTTCATCAACTCGAGTTTGAATTTGATCTGTCTAATCAATAAAGATAATTTTAAAAGTATTTTCAATTCATAATATTTTAAAGTAATTTAAAATAATATGTGTATAACAAAAAAAAAGGTTCACGATCATTTTATAGTGCTAAAATGTATAAAGAACGAAGAAAACTAGTGCCTGTAAAATGTTACTACATACGCTTAAATTCATGTACACCGTCTTTGCTTTGAATGTGTCTTGCTCCTAGAACAACTATGATAGGCTGTCCCTTCCTGTCCGATCCTTGCAAGAACATCTTGTTCTGTGCAATCTCATTTTGGATCTCTGATGGAAGAAATGAGCCATTTGGAACAAACTCTCGTCTCCATTTCAGGTATTTGAGGAACATGACAGAAGCTTTATCTACGTCCAATTGACGAGCTCTCAGAAATCTTCTCATTGTCATGCCATCTACTATCTGAGTTGACACAGAACCAGACACCAAAACCTTAACCATGTTGGATACTGTGACAGTAACAGGAACAAAAATGAACATCAAAAACAGTAAATAAGCTAAGAACACCAAGCTCCACCTTGGAAGATGGATCTTCCCTTTGAACATAGGCTCTCATGAGGTCTACTCTCTTCTGCTCCAACTCATTGGCGTTCCTGTCATCTTCGTTCATGGTTGAAGCTCTTCAGAACTCCACAAGGTCACTTGCATCAGACCACACGGTCAATTTCATGGTCCTTTTTGTGTTTATGAGAATCCCAATTGCATATTCTGACCCCACTCTTGAATTTACCGATGGAAGCTTCAAGGGTAAAAAGAAAAGCAAATAATGTAGTCAAATCTAACCCACAAAAAGAGGGGTTGGTCTTGGCTTGAGTAAGTTCAGGGTTTGAGTCCCGCTTGTATATGTAATAGTGTTAAATACTTGGTGTTAGTGCTAAGCCATTTTTTGGGGTCTTACAAGATACGAGTGGGGATTAATCTGAATGTGGTAATATTTTAAAGGTCCCTCCGATAGTTTGAGTCCACCCGAAACACTTTCTTAGTTAACCAAAAAGAAGAAAGAGAGAGAGGCTACTATTAGAAGCGATTAATGTGAGTTCATGACAAGTTTAAATAGGAATTCTAGGAGTGGCAACTACTTTTGAGTCTAATCTGTAATTAATAGACTTGAGTTGTATAATTATTACACAACTACTTTTGATTACTATCAATAATAATACTAATCATTCTTTCGTCTTAAACAACCATCATAATTATAATAATTATATATATTTTCATTCTTTACTATATTCATATAAATCATATTCCCACACCCCTTAATATGACTTCAAGTTGAATTAAGGTTTTATTTAACTAACTTAAATAAGGTATGTATATCTTGTCATTATTACGCGAGACATTTTTTTTAAACCACACAATCTTTTTTGGCTTCTAGAGAGTAATTATTAATAAATAAAAAATTCAATTGATTCGTAAAAATTTTAAACTCGGTCAATTTTTCTATTTAATTAACTTTCCAGTTTGACTTATCTTAATAACTTATGTTATTAAAAACTAATCAATTTATTAATTTCTAAGTCAATTTTTTTAAATAATATGTTTTTATAAATTAAAATAAATAAATTAGCTTTTATTTAACAACTTCTTTTCAATTAAATTTCAAAATTTTCGATAGTTAATAATAATCTTTGCCAGTTATATTTTAAATTCTTTAATTTTTATTCAATTTTTAGTAGTTTTATGATAGTGTATTAATATTGGTTGATCTTTTTAAATTTTAAACTCCTTATTTTATCATATTAACTTCAGATCTGATTTTTAAAATATAAATAATTACAATAAAGCAAATAGATGTAGATCAATATTTTGGATTTCTGTATACTAATTATAAAAACAAATTGTGATAATTTCCAAAAAATTGGTTGATAATTTGACTGAGAGAAATTTAAGATGGGGGTTGGAATTATTGATTGTTCTTGTGATTGATGGTGGCAAGACGTAACCAATTTTCTTAACCAAAACATTTTATTTCCATTATAAATGCTGACCTAGTCTTTTATGGTCTGGCTGGCTTAGGGTACATATCATTTAACACACGTCACAATCAGCTTTTATAACGATGGTTTAAAGGTAAATACCAATACTTCTTAATTTTTTAAATAATTTTTAATATTTTATGAGAATTTAGTGAGAAATTTAATATGATAATATCAAAAATTAAAATTATATATGCTAAAAATTAATTTTTTAATTATCAATTATGATGTAAATAATTATTTTTATATTACATTTTTTAATGTTCATATTTTATATATTATATTAGAGTTATTTTCATTAAGATTTTGAGAAACTTGCTATATTCTAGTTAAAATATTTCTATTACATATTTATTAATGTTTTAAAAGTTGGATCGAACATTGAATCGATTAAATAAAAAATTTAAGGTTTAAATGTTTAATCGATATTAAATCATTACAAAACTGATATATAATAAATAAGAAGCAAAAATTATAAGAAGAAGTAAAAATATAGTATAAAATAAAATATTTTATTGAAATTTAAAATATACTAATAATGCTTATTAATATATAATAAATCTAATAATGTAAACTAAGATTGAATCTAATATAAATTTTAAAATAATAATAATAATTGTATTTTTATATTTTATATTATTATTTATTTAAACACTCATGAAAGTTAAATTACATTTAAAGAAAGTCAATACAAAAAAAAGTCTTAACTTTATTCTAACTTCTTTTCTTTTTTTTGTTACAACGAAAAAAAACCCAAATCACATCCTAATTAACACAGAGATTTGTGGTATAAAACTCCGTGCTAATCATAGTGTAGGTGAGCCATGACTAGAGTCGGAGGCGCCTGAAGAATATGTAGTTCTAGGCTTGATAGCGCGGCAAGAGAGGCCAGACTCTCCGCACATTGATTCCCTTTGCGATACACGTGCTAAACCTTCACCTCCCATGCTCGGTGGAGTAGGTCATGAGTATCTATCACCAAGAAAGAAGACTCGGTCGATTTTATAATAGAAGATAAGAGAATATTGATTACCTCTAATGAATCTACTTCGAAGATCATTCATCGATATCCAAGCGTACAGGCTAGATTAAGTCCTAATTGGACTCCCCAGAGTTCGACAGGTATTGGCGAGGCCCTTCCACTGTGGTGGAGAAATCCCCCGCACCACTGACCATGACAATCCCGAATCAATCCTTCAGCAGTAATGTTTGGCTCGCGTTTTACCGCCCCATCGATATTTAGTTTGACCCACCCCTCCATCGGTTTGGTCCAACCTGTAAGATGGCCGGCAGGTAAACCTTGATCTCTATAGACACAACTTTCCACTACCTTTGCTCTAACTATGCAATTGGCGTAGTCCATAATTGCCCTGGTCTCATCTGCTGGCCACTCAAAATCAACTTCAAAGATGCTTTTGTTATGCCATTGCCACAAGAACCAGCAGGCGACTCCATAGATTATAGTCCAGTGAATCTGCTGTAGTTGAGATTGTTTCGTAAGATTTGATTTAACTCACCTCTCCATATCTTGATGAAAAAACTTCATGTCAACCACTACTGAAGAAAAATTGCACCAGAAAGCTTTCCCTTGTTGGCAGGCCCGAAGAGCATGCAAAGTGGACTCTTCAATCCCGTAGAAGTGGCATCTGCTATCCATAGTGAGATGTCTAACCACTCGTTGGTGGTTGGTCAGTAGCTTTTGCTTCGCCATTAACCAAAGAAGCGTCTTAATCTGCTGTGGGCCTGGCCATTTCTAGATTGATTCCCAATAGATGCTAGACTCAGGCGTGGTATTGCTTTTGATTAAATCATAGGTTGAATCTGTTAAAAATCTCCCATGATTTGTTTGTCCCCAAATAATTACATCTTTCGTTGTGTTTGCTAGATTGATATGAATCATCGCTATATCCAAACAAACTGTGGAAGGAAGGTACTGCTAAAATAGGTGCCACTGCCAGAGACCGTCTTCATTCGTGAACTCCGTAACTGTGGCGTAAAGAGAACTTGCGAGAAGTGGAGTGGTCACCACTGAAATAAGTGGTCCCCAATCATTCACCCAATTATCCAACCAGAATAACGCATTTCTCCCATTTCCTAGTTCCTACCTTATGCTTTGGCAAACAAAGTGCCAAGTCCTCTGCTACTAGGGTGGAAAATTAAGGTTAAGAGGATATTCGGATGCTGATTGGGGTGGTGACCAGGATGAGTCCAAGTCAACCTCAGGATATGTTTTTGTCCTTAGTGGAGGGGCCATATCATGGTGCAGTAAGAAGCAGGATTGCATTGCTTTGTCGACTATGGAAGCAGAGTATGTTGCTAGCTGTCTCGCTGTGCAAGAGGCAATTTGGTTGAGAAGCTTTCTTCAGGCTCTCGACCTCACTTCGAGAGTTGATGAGCCTGTTGAAATGCTCTGTGATAACACTGCTGCTATCCAGTATGCGAAGGATCCGAAATTTCATGGGAAGACCAAGCATATCAAAAGGCGTTATCATTTTATCCGCGATGCTATTAAAAGAAAAGAGATTGCCATTAAGTATATATCTACTAACAAGATGATTGCTGATCCTATGACTAAACCTATACCTAGAGATTCTTTCAAAGCTCATGTGATGAGTCTAGGTTTGCGTAGGGTTTAGATGTTCAG
>JANTPM010000007.1:31239353-31250731 GCA_025434745.1 Erythroxylum divaricatum
ATTGTTATTATGAAAGTGTTATGTTAGTTAGATGGTGACTTAATATAACACTAGTTAATTTTTGGTCGCACACCTTAAATCTTGTATGAAACGTGAGAAATAGATTGGTATGAATCTGCTTTGTAACAGACATGGCTTGTGTGGCCGAGTGGGAGATGTTGTATTTTCTTGAACGACCAAGACATCAACTTGAAGAGTTGCGTTTCGTTTGGTAGCAGTTGAGAAAATAACTGCAATGAACAATCTATTTAATTTGTTTAAATGAGATTTGAAAGATGAATGAGAAGGATAATCTAAAATACTAGTCTCTCAATATATCAATTCTTATCTCCGATTAGCCATCGGTGTGTGCAAGATTTAAGGTGTGATTTTTACGGTGACTCTAGTAGCCATTAAGAAGACGGTATTCGTGAGATTGAGATCACGTAGGCAGAAGACAACATAAAGATCAATTCGCTTCCGCATCAAGGTTAGTGATCTAACTGGAATTTATTCCTACAGTCCGACTAAGCTGGGATACCTAATGTAATAATAATAAAAAAAAGAGTACCTCAATCCCCTGTTTTGTGTCACCTCACGATCACGTCCAACCTGAGTCGATCGTTGCATGGAAGGACGTGGGTTTATCGGAGATGAATGTTGCATAGGAGGCCGTAAGTTTCTCCTCTGAACCTGCGTCCAAGGGTCGTACCCATTGGAGTTGCCTTCTGTTGCTTTACCGCCCTTTACTGGTTCTGCGTTCATCTTCTCTGTCGGGCCTGCACTGACCAGTGGGTGGAGAGTGTCTGGTGGCGAGGGATGACGTTGTGGGCAGGTTTCTGTGACATGCGTAATCCTCCCACACGTAAAACATAGTTGAGGTAATCCTTCATATGCTATCCGAAGGGTCTCATTGTCTATCTCCACACCGTGTTGCAGCAGGGAGCTCAGTTCCACATCCACAGCCAGGTGTGCGAATTTGCCCCGGTTCGACTTCAATGTAGCTTCATCAATATGCACGGTCGTCCCTACCAGATTTCCTATAGTTGTTAAGATCCGAGGGTGGTATCTTGCTATGGATAAATCAGGGACCCATATCCACACCACCGCACGATTAACCTGGCCTAACGACTACACCCAGCATTGAACTGAAAGCATTTGCCCAAAGATGACCCAGAGGCCTTGCGTCAATGCCTTGATATAGTCTTCATCTATCCTTTTGGAAGCCACATGGTCTGCAGATGCGAGTTAAGGAGGCGATAATCGATCCGGCGTCCAAGCAGTTTGATGACTACGACCTTAGCCCATTGGTTGTCTAGCTTAGTCTTAAGATTGTGAGAGAGTATAATTCCCCCTCCTTCCTCCCTAGACATTTAAATGTCACCTTCTTCTATTTCCATTTCGTCCTTGTCATGCCAGTCGCAGACGTCGGAATTCATGGCAACCATTGCTTCTCCAATCATCACTGCGCTATAAGTTGGCTTAGGAAGGGAAACAGGTTCGTCCTCCCTCTTTAGGGTGCGACCCCGTTTAGCTAGTTGCCCCTCGTATTCAAGGGACTCCATGTCTCAACTAGGTTAACAACCGAGTTAGAGGTAAGCTGCAGATAACGTGAAACTAAACTCTCTAACTACTTGCTCTGTAAGACTGTAACATCTCAACCAGAATCTACTCCTCTTTCATCGCTAAACAAACACCTTCTTCTTTGCGCATTTCTTCAAAAAGCTTCATTGATTACACTTCTTACTGTTTCTCGGTCAATTTCCTCCCTTTCTTTCATTTTCGTGTTGGAAATGGACCAATCGAGATGGGTTTTTGTTTGAATTGTCTGGTTTGCTGTCTCGATATAGTTACTTGTGCTGTGGAGCTTGGGAGGAGTCAATCTACTGAGAGGATTTCAGGTTTTTTCTCTTCATTTTTGTTTTGTCTTTCTTGGATAATTTTGTTTTAAGTTATTTGCTCGATGCAGTGTTTCAGTAGTTGATAGGTGCAATGGTTTATTGGAAGTTCTGGCCTTTGACAATGACAGAGTTCTATTCGTCCAAAGTTAGGGTTTTGGCTAGTCAAGAATGCGTTGCAAGCGATTCGTGGATTAGGTTATGAACATTTTTGGATCTGCTTACGCGTATGCATTAATTTTTGTTAAAAAGAAGCTCCGGAGATAGGTTTAAATGTAAGTTATCTACGATGATGAAGAATTGGCAATGGATTTAGTGTTCTGATCCAAAAGATAAAGGCTATGTAGCAGATAACGGATGGAAACGCTGATAGTACAATGGTATGCATTTGTGTCTAGTTTGGCTTAGGGTAGGCGTACTTCAGATTGAAATCGTTTCTAGTGCTATCGGAGACTAATTTAGGGAAGTGAAGTAGGATAGTCATTCCTATTTCTCTTTTATTGGCTTGGAGGACAAGATAACATTATATATATTTGCTGTTTTAGTGTATGTTACTGGTGATATGTAATTTTACTGAAAGCCTTTGGTTTGGTCTGTGTGATCATGCATGGTGTTGAGTATATACATTGACTCACACATACAAATAAATACTGAGGTGATTAACTAGTTGAAAAAGAAGAGCTTTTTGGCCCACTATTTTCACATCAGGTGGAACTCAAAAGTTTAAAATGTTGAACTGCATAAGAGCTTCTTGTTTATTAATCCAAGAAGTGGGAGTTTAAACTGTATTAAGCCACAAAAATTATTCAAGAGTTGAGTAATGATAAGTGAGAATTGAAACATAGAGGGCACCTGGAGTTGATCATCTAGTGTCTCCTTAGAAAAAATTTGATTAAGTCCTTCCCTGGAGATGGTTTACCTTCCCATCATCCAACTATGCACTAGATGAATCTTGGAACGTGTTCTTTCATACGTAAACCCATGCTTATAAAGTTTTTTTTTTGATTTACAAAGGAAAGAAATACAAGATTAACTAAATGTTCTGGAATACAATGCTCGTTATGCATCTATGTGAAGAAGCTCCTGGATGCCCAATAGAGGCTTTTGTAAGATATGAAAATCCGGATTTAATAAAATTGGGAGAGTTGCTAGACCGTCAGAGCACTGATTCCCTTCGTGAAAGACATGCTAAACTTGTACCTTTTAAGTTCGGTGTAAAAGCCCTCAGATTTCTGTCACAAAAAAGTATCCTCAGTAAGCACAAGCAGAGAGAATGTTAATGCCATGCTTATAAAGTTGAGAGTATTGAAAGTGACATAGTTATCCATGCTACTAGTGAGGTTAGGGATGGATGGCAGTGGGTTGGACAAGGCCAACTTGGCTTGAAAATTTTCTTTTTCCGAATTGGGATCAAAAAGATGTCGTCTTGGCAAAATATAACAAAATGATATCATTTTGGTTAATCGATTATTAAGCATCGAACAAAATGACATCATTTTTCTTGAATCAGTTTGGGCTGGAGTCCGGGTCGGGAGCCTGGTCAACTCAGGCCAGCCCTATTAACTTCAGGCTTGGGGGAAAATTGCCATCCCTGAGCGAGGTTGAAGCCATCAGTAGAGGGAGGTGTGTGAAAATGCTAAAAGACTTGGGTGAGTATCATACCATAAGAAAGTGAACGAGGTGAGCTCATTTGAAACTCAATCTGACCATAATAGTAAGAATGAAGTGGCTTATGTGGAAGGTCTTGTCAATTAGATTGTTTCACTCTTATCTTGCACTCAAAAGGTGGAATCGCCCACCCTAGGCGCCCCCACACCCTGGCCCGACAGAGTTGTGAGGGGGATAAATTACGGTTTAATCTTACTTAGCTTATCAGAAAGGCGACCTATTGCTTGGTGCGCATAAGGAGCCACCACATTGAATGAACTCCCACACTGTCGCTGGCAAGACTCGAACCTGAGACCTTGCATTCAACTTTCTTTCTAACAACTAGTTGAGCTACCCGTGTGGGCTTGTTTCACTTTTATCTGGCCTGTAGGTAGTGTTTCCTTGCTGGTGATGTTTTGGAAGATGAGGTTGAAGGTTTTTGTTAATGAACTTCCTAGCAAATATAATAAGAAGATTCTACAAAAGAACCCAAGATGTCTCAGTCACTTGTTTGTAGCTGAGATTCATATGCATTGTTTTCTCTTCTCTAGCATTGTTCAAACTCTCAATCCTGAGGAAGCTGATTGGTTTTATACCATACGCCTCTATACACCACATGTGACTTAACGCCAAATGGCCTACCTAATAATAAAACAATTAAACAAAAACCTTAAATATGTTTGTTTCTCTTTCAGCATAACCCCACCACGCAGCTTCCAGCTAACACCAGCCAACTACGTAAGATGCCCCAGCACACATCTACCAATCAGCACCCCACACCAAACGCACCAACTTTAGAGCAACTCAATTCCAACAGCACAAGGCAACTTTATACAGCTCTAGCCAATAACACACCAGCTGAGTCGAACATACTCGGTTATCTCACTTTCAAGAATAAAGAATGAAAATAATGGTACATTGCTTTCAAAACCTGATAAATTAATGCAGGTAAGTATGTATACTACTCATCCTTAGAGGACTTACAAATTAAAGAAAAAGTTGATGATCTGCTTACTGACATGAGTTGGAAATATTTTGTTGTGGTTTGTTGTCTGATAATTATTGAATTAATTAGGGAATTTTAAACTACTTTTAAATTTGATAGTTCCAATGTGATATAGTACAAATTAATGAGTGTCGAATTCAAACATACTATCACTGATTTTAATTTATCCTTATGGTTGATAGATGATGAACTTATTGATTCGACTCAATACAAAGAATTTGTCATAGACTATTATGAGTTTAATTCTTTCTAAGCATGGAAATCAATATCTTCTGATTGGTTGGTTTATCGTTTAAGTAAATTCAAGGGAGTTATCTGAATGTGATGGAATGAATTTATATGCAACGTTTTTTGGCTTTTAATTATTCAGGAAAGAAGGCTACAACATGTACTTGCAGTAAAGCTGAGTTGCTCTTTATTTGGTATATGGTAAACAAAGTACGAGTCAATTTTAGGTGCTTGATTGACAATGCAATTTAACGTTGATCTCTCTTCTAACAAAAATTTATATTGCGTACATATAACCCTCTCTAGACTCCCATAAAGCAGAAAGCCTTGTGTGATATGATCACCTTTTTATTCCCTTATCACTCATTTGGCTATTAATCTGAATTTATTTGATATGACTGACACTGATATGTATATCATCTATTAGATAGAACCATTGGATAGTGCTTATTTAACTAATATGGAGGTACTTGAGCAACAAAGGAGAACATTTTGTTTTATATCACATGATTGCCCCCAGAGAGGTTTATAATCAACGCAATAAGTAGATCATGACATTCCACCACCTTTGTATCTTTCAGCTGGAGAGATTGAAGCGCAAAATTTATAAACTTGAGAAGAATTTGGATGCTCTGCTTCAATTCATAAGGGTGGTATCTCCATGTCCACTAGCACCGTATTACATCTCCTTTCATATTCTCACAACTCAAGGAAGTCTTCTACTATATGCTTTATTTTAGTTTATTATTTTTGTGAGATGTGAGAATTTTGTGTATACATTAGGGACAATGTATGATTTAGATGTGTGGGAGCGAGTGTTTCTATTAGCAAGCATTTATATTATGATGAACTTGTAATTTTTTATGGGACTCGTGATACTATGATTCATATATTAATTATTCTTAATTATAGCCTCACAATTTTCTGATTGTTTTTTATATATAATTCGTAAGTTATGATATATTTTTGGTTTAAGAAATAATGTATAAGAGAGATAAGCATGATTAGTGCTTTTCATTAAATTATTTTAAGCATCTCATTGGTTTTGTGAATGAAAGTGTGCAAGACTTGATAAATTTTGACACTTATATGAGCTTTGAGTCTGAAAACACTCATCACATTTGTGTCATACATATCTTTTTGTTGTGTGTTATCAAACATAGCTTGTTTATGCTGGAATTTGCTTTTGAATACATGTTGAGACCACGTTTTTGATGAATTTGTGTATAGAGATGATAAAGGTGCATAGGATAACCATTTTTAACCTAAAGAAGCCTACTTTACTTTTTACCCTAAAAAACTAATTTGAGTTTTACCATTTCTTTTCTTGCATAGTAACTTTATTACAAGCTACTTTTATCCTTCTTGTTGTTGATGTCTTTAATGATTTTGAGCTCTTGAATTGAAAAAATTGTTTAACACTTATTTCTTTAGGATTTTGACTATTTTCATGAAAAGTAAATTAATTGATCCAAATTGTAGTGTTTTGACTTTTAATTGTTTTTATAGAATGAGAGAGTATGAAAAAAGTTCATCTTTGTTGTTCTTGTTATAAAAAAGAAAAAAGAAAAAAAGAGGTGATTAAAAAGGATGCTATTTGAATCAAGTGAGTTTTGCCATTTTCTGTCTTTGAGTCTCGATTCAGTTCATTCCTCTCTTGAATTATCTCACTTTACTAATAATAATAAACAATAAAGGAGTTGATCCTACATTTTATATAGCAAAAAATATCTAAGGGCATATAGAACCTTAAAACTCACTTGATTCAAATAACATTTTTTAGTCAATTATTTTTTTTCTTTTTTTAATAACAAGAACATCAAATAGGAGATTCTTTTTTTATACTGCTTGTCCATTTTATAAAAAAAATGAAAAATCAAAACATAGAAACTTGAATCAACTAATTTATTTTTCATGAAAATAATCAAAATTCTATGTAAATAAGCGTTAAACAATCCATTTAATTTAGGGGCTCAAAATCCTTAAGGACATTAATAACAAGAAGTGTAAAAGTAGATTGTAATAAGGTTATTATGCAAGAAAAAAAGGGTAATACTCAAATTAGTTTTCTAGAGATAAAAAGCAAGATAGACTTGTCTAGGTAAAACATAGTTATCGTAAGTTCCCTTATCATTTTTATATGTAAATTCATAAAAAATGGTCTCAATATATACTGAAAAACAAGTTCTAGTATAAACAAGCTATGTTTGATATCACACAAAAAAAAGATATATATGAGCACAATTGTGATGAATGCTATTAAGTTCAAAGCTCATGTAGATGTCAAAATGCATAAAGTCTTGCACATTTTCATTCAAAAAAACCAGTGAAATACTAAAAATAATTTAATGAAAAATACTAATCATGTTTGTCTCTCTCATGCATTATTTCATAACCAAAAAATATTTCATAACTTAAGGATTATTTATAAACAACAATTAGAAAATTATGAGGCTATCATGAGGAATAATCAATATATGAATAATAGTATCATAAGTTTAATAAAAAATCACAAAGTTTATCATAATATAAACATTCGCTAATATAAACGCTCGCTCCTTCACACCTAGATCATATATTGTCTATAATGTATGCATAAGATACTCATCTCTCACAAAATAATAAACTAAAATAAAGTATAGAGTATAAGCCTCTGTTGAGTTGCGAGCATCTGAAAGGAGGTGTATTATGGTGTCGGTAGACATGGAGATACCATCCCCATGAATTGGAGTAGAGCATCCAAATTCTTTTCAATTTAAAAATTTTATGTTCTAATCTCTCCGGTCGAAAATGATACTCATATCAAATTGGTTGAGTCTGAAGATACAAAGGTGATAGAATGTCATCATCCTCTTATTGGGTTGATGATGAAGCTCTCTAGGATTGATAACGTGGTATAAAAAAATGTTCTCCTTTGTTGCTCAAGTGCCCCTCATCCTACTTAAATAAGCCTTGTCCAACTGTTCAATTTCACAGGTGATATACATATCAAGCAAATTCAGATTAATAGCCCGATGAGTAATTAAAAGCCAAGAAACGTTGCATATAAATTCATTCCATCTTATTAAAACAACTACCCTCAAATTTACTTAGATGATAAATCATTGAGTCAAAAGACGCAAATTTCCATTCTTGGAAAGAATTAAATTCACCATAGTCCACAACAAATTCTTTGTATTGAGTCGAATCAACATATTCTTCATTTATTAACCCTAAGGCTAAATTAAAATCAGTGATAGTCTGTTTGAATTCGACATCCATTAATTTGTATTATATCACATTAGGACTACGTAAAGTAAAATTGTCTAATTTATCAAATTTAGAGGTAGTATAAACCTCTCTAGTTAATTCAATAAATACTGGACAATAAGTTAGTACAAAATATTTCCAACTCATGTCAATAAGCAGATTATCAAAATTTTCTTTAATTTTCAAGTCTTCTAAGGATGGGTATTGTACATACTTACCTACATTAATATGTCGGTTTTGAAAGCAGTGTATCGTTATTTTCAGTCTTAAGTGTTAAACGTGAGATAATTGTGCAACTCAGACTTAATTGGTGGCAAGATAAATGTGTTTTTGGCTATTCGAGCATACTTTCTTGTGGTACTGGTTATAGGTCCTATAATAGAATGATGTTCTAGATTCACCTTAGATTTTTCTTTTTTGTTGTTG
This sequence comes from Erythroxylum divaricatum, assembly GCA_025434745.1. Lineage (NCBI taxonomy): Eukaryota > Viridiplantae > Streptophyta > Magnoliopsida > Malpighiales > Erythroxylaceae > Erythroxylum > Erythroxylum divaricatum. Next base: position 31,247,787 of record JANTPM010000007.1, read on the forward strand.
TCCTGACAGTATCTTTAGAATGATGGACATGGGTCCCTCTCAGATGGAGGGACTCCATTCAATAATTGCGGCATCGCCGTATGCTACTTCGCCGTATGCTGCTTTGGTTGAAAAGAAGAACATGCAGTATTTGTTGAAAAGAAGAAGCCTACCAAAGTTGAAGAGAAGTAGCCAATTATCCCACGTCTCCTGCCTATAAATAGGCAGAAGATGAAGAACTGAATACATAACAAAAATACAGAAAATCAGAGGAGAAAAACCAGAGCTTTGTTTTGCTCTAAAGTTAGGAAATATATTCCTAAAGGGTTGGTGAGTGATAAAATAATGAGGTTAGTATTTTTAGGTTGGAAAACACCTTGTGAGCCACTATTTTGGTTTTATCTCTGTATACCTACTGTTTGTAATAGTGGAAGAAATATTATGAGTTTTGTCTGTGAGCGTAGCCCAAAGTTAAGGGTGAACAACGTTAAAAGTCCTGTGTCTATTTTACTCATTTTATTTTTCCTTTTCACAAAATACACCCGCTGCGTCAACATAAAACGCCCCATAATGATTACAGGTATAAACTGAAAACTACTCCAAAAAAAAAACAAAACAACCTAATAATAACTAAAAGTGAAGCAACTAAAAGTAATTAATAAAAGATGAAGCAAAAATAAATAGAAAATTAAAACAATACTAGTGGGTGTTGGTGTGTTTGTAGGACGTTCCTGTCAGACACTGCTGAGTGGCATGCTGGTTGGAGATGGCGTCGAGTTGGTGTATTTCTGGCTTGAGGCGTCGCTATGGACCTACCTGGTGGGATTGTAACTCAGCAACGTTCTGGAGCACTATTGGTGCATTGTTGGACTGGTGCATTTGGTGTGGGGCACTGCTTGGTGGGGTTGTGTCGGTGACTCAAGTGGTTGGCCAGTGTTAACTAGAAGTTACATGGTGGGGTTATGTTGAAATCATTGTTTTGAAACCCGGACCGGACCGACCGGTCCGACCGGTCTGACCGGTGATCGGTCGGTGGTCCGGTCCGGTTTATGTCCCAAAATCGGTCTTCAATTGACCCGGTGTGAACCGGTCAAAACCGGTCAAAATCGGTCAATTGACCGATTTTTGACCGGTTGGATCGGTCCGGTTGGACCAGTTCGACAATTTTTTTTATTTTTTATTTTTTGAATTTTTTAAATTTTTTTTAATATTATATATAATTAAATATAATTATTGTATAATTATTACGTCACATCGGTTCGATCGGTGGTTAAACCGGTTGAACCGGTCAAACCGGTAACCAGTAAGGTCACCGGTTTGATGACCAGTCCGGGTTTCAGAACATTGGACAAAACAATTGACAGAAGTCTAAATCGACAAAACAATGATCAATTAAAAGAGGTTTATGTCAAATAAGTTGTTTATTGATGCATATAGTTTAAATGGACAAAACAATCAATTAATAATACAAATCACAAAATTGCAAGTTATTCCACTAAGAGTAAAAAGCTACCTTAATTTAAGAAGTGTATATTTTAAAATAAAAAAATCATCTAGCATAGTGGCTATCTCGTAGTTGCGTTTAGACCATCGAATGTGCAAGAACGTTAAAAGTTGAGCCATGAATAAAAGGAGTGAAGTCCGGATCGTGTCTGGTATCGTTGACCTTAATCAATTCTGCTTTCTTCTCACCCCACCTTTAAAGCTGACAATAACAAAAGGTAAAATTTTTATCTTAGGTGAACGTGCAATCATTTGAAACCGGACGGCAGTTTTTGAGCCCTTAGATTAATTATGTACGTAATCGCAGTCGTGGCTAGAGCCCACCCCTAGTTTTTGAGCCCTTAGATTAATTATGTGCGTGGTCGTGGCTAGAACCTACCTAGCCAGTTTTGTAAAAGTTGGGTTTAGTCAACATCGATAATTGTCGATTTTGTTATTTGCGCATCTTTTTTTATTCCAAGGAGTTGAGATTTAAAATATTTTATTGTGTTTAATAAATTTTAACTATTTATTTTTGTGATTCTTATATAAGTTTAGCATAAATCTCACAAAATAAATAGTTGAAATTCTATGAAACAGAATAAAATATAATAATATTAGACAGAGAATTTTGACTCCTAAGAGCAGTTCCTTTAGTGTAAAAAATTAACAAAATAAATTGTCTTCGCCGACCAACTTTATAAGCCAGAGCCATAGGTTCAACCGAGGGACGTTTATGTTTATCTCTTTTTTTGTTTTTGGTCTCAAGGTAAATCATCTCAAGTGTGCTGTATGCTACTAGGTGCCCCTTTGATGACCATTTTCTTAGCCATATCTGGTAATAATTAAGTAGATGCCTAACAATATAAGCAACAACCCAGACATGATGATTACTTTCACCAATAATTAATTAAAATGTATTCTTTAACTTTTATTTTTCAAAATAAGAGGTAGACTTGAATACCTTTGAACTCGATTTCTACTCGAAACGATTAAAGCTAGTAGATTTACAACCACTTATCCTCAACCACTCAAATTGCTGCTCGCTTCTGCTTCTAATATGGTCTTAAATTTGAGATTAAACTATGAAAATATGAATGTAAATATTATTAAAATCTGAAAATCTCACATTATTTGCAAAGTTTTATAACCCTATTAATTAGAAAGGAAATTAGTGTAAATATCTAACTAAAATGTTGATTACTTTGCTTATGTAGCATATTAGTTTTCTTAATCATTTTAAGGCCAAAGGAAAAGGTGGAGCTACGATGTCTCCAGTGGACGAAGTTGCCCCGCTACACCTAGGTACTTTTTTGGTTCTTCATCATCATATCTTGAAAAGTCCCGCAATGAAGCAGGGTCTTCATCATGTATGTATATGAATGTATTTTCAATCTTTACATATTTATACTTTGTACCTTACATCGCTATTATCATGTCACAAATGTATGAGAGCCTTCTGAAAAACTTAAATATGAAGTAAG
>JANTPM010000007.1:31264967-31278432 GCA_025434745.1 Erythroxylum divaricatum
TCAGGTTCGTGAAATTGCTGAACCTGGCATTCAAGTTCAGGTTCAGGTTCAGGTTATTTATGAACGGGTCAGATTACCCTACCATGAACACCCCTACCTGTAATAGCGAAATCAGACGCGTACGAGCTTCTCATATCTTTAAAACCTAATGCCTCCAGTGTTTATGATGATGTTATCTTGAATGGTTTTGAGGTTTTCAAATTGAGCAACTCTCGTAATGTGCTCGTTGGAGGAAATGCTGACAGCCCTCAGCCACCGCCACCAGTACCAGTGATTGTACCCCCACCACTAGCAAGTAACAGCAAGTCCAGTAACAGGAAAACGCTCATTACCGTGATTTGTGCTTGTGCACCAGTTCTGTTGATAGTAATTTCACTGTTGAGTTGCTGGATTGTTACTAGAAGACGTCAAACAAAGGGGAAGCACTGGGATTATCGTCTTGAATCTTGGACTTGTTGTTGGCTGAACTTCTACAAATGGAAGTCCACGAGGCACGAGGTCTGAAGCTTCTGCATTGCCAACAGAACTGTGCCGATACTTTTCACTCTCTGAGATAAGAGCTGCAACTAAAAATTTCGACGATGAGATGGTTATTGGTAAAGGAGGATTTGGCAAAGTTTTCAAAGGAGAGATTGATGGTGGAGCAGAGACTGTTGCAATTAAACGTTTGAGTCCGGATTCTGAGCAGGGCACTCGGGAATTCGAGACTGAAATTAAGTTGCTGTCGCAACTCCGCCATGTCCATCTTGTGTCTCTGATCGGATACTGTTACCAAGACCGTGAGATGATCTTGGTATACGAGTTCATGCCAAAAGGGACCCTTCAAGACCATCTTCATGGTGCAGGGAACGATCCACTCACTTGGAAACAAAGGCTAGAGATATGCATTGGTTCAGCTCGTGGCCTGAACTATCTTCACACTGGGGCAGAACGTACGGTCATTCATCGTGACGTGAAGACAACAAACATCTTGTTGGACGAGAACTGGACCGCCAAAGTTTCTGATTTCGGATTATCCAAACTGGGTATGGATAATAACCCCATCAATACAAGGGTAGTTGGTACACGAGGCTATCTTGATCTAGAATACGCAACGAGAAGCCAGTTAACCGAGAAATCAGATGTTTATTCGTTTGGTGTGGTCTTGCTCGAAGTGTTAAGTGGCAGGAAGGCTCTTAACAACAAGTTAGAAGATGACCAACGCAACCTGGCTATATGGGCAAAAAAATGCATCCAGAACGGGACAATCCATGAAATAGTTGATCCATATTTGGTTGGGAAGACAGCTCCAGAATGTTTTGATAAGTTCGTTGAGATTGCAGAAAGATGTGTTCGTGACAGGGGAATTGATCGACCCAATATGCATGATGTGACAGAAATGCTTGAGTTTGCTTTACAGCTCCAGAAAACTGCAGATGCAAAGAAGACGGAGACGAATCCAGACAGTGAAGTTGTGTATCCAGAACTAGTGTACCATCCTCCTCGTTACAATACTATGACTGTGATTAGAGATACTGAGTTGGACTCTTTCACCGGAACTGAATTAGACAGTAGTACCACTATCATGTCCAATGCTACCGTTGAATCTAGTATTATAGTGACCTCGGAAAATTGTAACTTTTCCGAGAGCATCAGTGCCTCTTCAACCTAAATTTAGCTTCAGATGGTGTTGAGGTGGCAGATTTCTAGGAGATTAACTTGTGTCAGTGGGTGCGTAGTTAGTTGTGATTAATGGGTTGTTACCGAAGTGTAATGGGACATTACTTTCTCATTGATTGTTACATTCTCTTGCGTATAAAAGGTTGGTTCGTGGATGAATGCAGTGAAGTTTTTCCAGCTCAACTCCTTGCCGTCCACTTGTTTGTTAAAAGTTCTCTTATAGCTTTCATTCTTATTAATAGCCTATTGGCCCTATTCTCTTACATTCGGTATCAGAGATTCAGAGTTGAGTTGCACTTCTAAATGGCCAACAAGCATGCTGGAGTAAACCTTTCATAGCCTTCAATTCCAATTTTGTTTGTTCTAGGTTTTGGATTTGGTGAGGATAAACTCGGGGAGAGAAACTAAACATTTAGCCTTGGTTTGGATGCTTAGTTACACAAGGGAAAGGAAAGGAAAGGAAATCTTGTATTTCCCTCCCTTTCCCACCAATTTGGTGAAAAAGGGAGGGAAATTGCAAGATAAGAATAAAAATGGCCCAAATTTTTCTTCCATTCTTCTCAATTCTCTTTCTTATTCTTGTCCAAACAATAGAAAGGAAGAGAAATACAATTTCTTTTCCTTTCTCTTCTCTTAGTTTTCCTCCATCCAAACAAAGGCCTGATTTACTTACGTGAAAAGGAGAGACAAAGAGATAAAGAGGGGGATTGTGTACTGTGATTTGTGACGTTTCAGCTTGGAGCCCAGATCTTCCGTCTAAGTCTTATTTTGTTCAATGAGATATGACGTCATTTTTTTCTAATAATTGCACAGCTCTATTATAAATGGACAGGTGCATGTGGATCCCACGCATGTGGGTCTCACCTACAGGTGACGTTTTTAAGCCAAAAAGCAAAATCATAAGGAATAAAGCAAGCCACCCCTAATAAGAATAAAGTTGGCTTTATTCTTATTAAGGTCTAGATTAAAAATAATCAGCAATTTAACCATATTATTTAATATCATTAAATTATATTTAATTTTTTTAATAATAAGAAAAATAGTAAGTAGAAAATTAATATATATCAAAATAAGTAGAAAATTATTAAATATAAAAATGTTAAACAATTAAATTAATAAGAATAATTAAACAACCATAATAAAGTTTAACAATAATAAAATGTTACTAATAATAAGGAATATACACTTATCATATTTGAAAATAATTAAATTAAAAAGAATAATTAAATAACCATAATAATTTTTAATAATAATATAATGGTGAATAATAATAACGAATATAAAATTAACACTTATCATATTTGAAAAAAATTAAAATAATAAGAATGATTAAAAAACATAACGATTTTATTATTTATTATAATATAATTTATAATAATAATAATTATTTAAATTATTTATAAATTAAAACTAATTATAAGGAATTAGTAATAATAAGCATATAATTTTTTCCTTATTATTATGAAGAACAAAATTAATAATAATCAGGAATGTAATCATATTATTTAATGTAATCAATAACGCAATCATGTAATAATTATAAGAATAATAGTAACTGAATAGAAGTGTATAATATTGTTAGTTTAGAGTTTAAATATATATTCAAAAACTTTGTAGATATCATTACAAATTAAATTTTCGTAAACATTTGAATTGAAAATTAAATATATATTCAAAAAAATTTAGATGTTATTAAAAATTAAATATAAGTTAAAGTTTCATAAAACATTTGAATTGAAAATATAATTTTTTACCTACAAACTAATTAACAAAACATGCAATAATTCATTAATAACTTTTTGCATTCATTTCTACAAACACGAGTCCTTATACATATAGAACAAGTATTTTTGGATAAGATGTTATAGTCTCTTCACTTATGAGCTCCTTGGGTCCTTCTAACTCTTATCTATATTTGACAATAATCTTGCCCTGGGGTCACGTTACGGTCAAGAGAATGACACAGAAAATTGCCATTTCTGCCAGAAAATGGTTGGCTCGCGAGAGAGAGCCCTTGCCCTCGCGAGCCAGCCATTTTCTGCCTGATGTTTTATATCAACTGTTTTTTAATGTAATTATTTATTTATGGATTTATAATAATATCATTATTAAAAAATAATCATAATATGACTATTTTACATAATATTATTATAAATTATATAATAATAAATAATAAAAACGTTATGTTTCTTTAATCATTCTCATTATTTTAATTGTTTTGAAATATGATAAGTGTAATTTCCTTATAATTTGTTATTCTATAAATTATTGCCGGAATTATTAATACTTGTGCTAATTTTATATTGGTTATTATTATTCACGATTTTATTATTGTTAAAAATTATTAAGGTTACTTAATTATTCTTATTAATTTAACTTTTAAAAATGGGCTTTAATGATTAATTCTCTACATACTTTTGTTCTTATTATTAACAAATTATTTATTTATTAATGATATTAACTATTAATATTAAATCCCCGATTATTAATAATTTAGTTCTTGATAATAATAAGGAAAAATTATATGCTTATTTTTTAATTCCTTATAATCAGTTTTAATTTTTAAATTATTTGAAGAATTATGATAAATTATATTATAATAAATAATAAAAACGTTATCTTTTTTAATCATTCTTATTATTTTAATTGTTTTCAAATATAATAAGTGCTAATTTTATATTCGTTATTATTATTCACCATTATATTATTATTAAAAATTATTATGGTTATTTAATTATTCTTATTATTTTAATTGTTTTCAAATATGATAAGTGTATATTCCTTATTATTATTAACCATTTTATTATTGTTAAAAATTATTATGGTTCTTTAATTATTCTTATTAATTTAATTTTTAAAGTTTTGATATTTATTAATTTTCTACTTACTCTTATTCTTATTATTAAAAAATTATTTAGTTATTAATGATATTAAATAATATCAATAAATTACTGATTATTTTTAATTTGATTCTTAGACAGAATAAGCAACAAAACCATATTTCCAAAAATTAGGTTGTTTTGGAGTTGCAGCAAAAATAACGTATAACAATAATGAAAAGTGGCGAAATGTTAAGGACTATTTTATACATTTGTGAAAATGTTAGAGGCTAATAGGTCATTTTGGCCTTAAGATTTAACTTTTTATAAAATTTACTAAATATTGAATAAAATAAAATTTTAAATTATCTTTAATTTAAAATTTAATTAAAAAATATTATTAAATAAAAATTAAGTAAACAGTTAGCTAATAATTTGATTTATTTTTAATAATAAGAATTATCAAAATAAATAAAGTTAAAAAATTAAAATAAATTAAAAATTAAATGGTTCAATATTTTTACAGAACCAGATTAAATTAATCATTGCAGTTTTTAGTTGCTTTTCCTTAAAATATTATCTTTTGATCTTATTCTAAAAAAATAAAATAATTTGTACTATTTGTCCATAAATTACTTAAAAAATAATACTCCTCAAGTTTTATTAGGGTTATAGAATAATAGAATAATAGAATGAAAATTTAATTCCATATTATAAAATTGATTTGATATACGAAAATTTTATGTTATGTACATCAATAAAATATTTGAATTAAAATTTTCCATTTTGTATGTATTTTGTCTATTAATAATTTTTTCATGAAACACGTAATTCCGTTTAATTACTAATTTATTGAGATAAGAGATTCAAAAATTCAAAAATATATTGGAAAATTATTAAAAACTGAAAATAATAATTCGAAAATGCTTTAATTTGGCGGCCATTGACAGAGCTTAAAGCATAAGTTTCAAGATACATATTCAATCTACATCGAATCCTGACATTACCTTCAAGATACATACATCGATTAATCCACACTAACTCAGGAAAGTTCAGAACCGACTGACAATATCAAGAAACTCTTTACCAGTGGCTTCTAAAACTTGCTTCCATGTTCAATGAGACCCTGGAACTACTCTTCAATCATGTCAAATCCATCGACCTGATCAGAAGTTTATCTCACGTCTCTCAGCGAAAAACTTCCCTGTTATTGCCTGATCAGGAAGCAAAGCAAGCCAAACTCCGGTATCAGCTCCGCCCTCGGCCGATATATTCCCTGCCCAAGCCGTCATTGCGGTCTTCACCTTTCCTGGACAGTAGCAGTTGACATAAATCTTCTGGCCTTCAGGTCGGTCGGAGAGTATCTTAGCCAGTACCCTAGTGTAAGCATTCACTGCAAGTTTCGAAACTGAGTAGTCAGTTTGTGTCTGAGGCCACCCGCCTGACGTCCAAGTGCCATCTTCTACTTGTCCAAGGAAAGTAGAGACCATCTTGTCAATAATTTCCTCTGAGATTGTTTCTGTGTCACTAAGTTGTTGTTTCAGAACTTCATCCTCGATTCTCTGTAGTACCAGTGAGAAGTATGATTGTAACAATGGCATCAGAAAGCAATTACAGTTTAACACTAGACACATCACTTACATTTCGTTTTCCATTCAATCTACCAAGCCTTGAACTGAGGTTAACAATACGAGAACCTGCAGCAGAAGGTCGTATCAATGGGATCATAGCTTTAGTCACATTTTTTGTGCCATAATAGTTAGTATCAATGACCATCTTTGCATGTTCAACAGAATTATCCGATCCAAGGTTGTAATTAACACCTGCATTATTCACCTGGAAGAGATAAATGTACCTGCATAAGCAATCTAAGATAGCTTCTGCACTTGAACATCAAATCTATAACATCTATATATGTGACCCAAATTACCAGAATATCTATACCACCATAGTTTTGCTTTACCCACTCAGCGAACTCCTTGATCGATGAAGACTCCAAGACATCAAGTTGATGAAATGCAACGCTGAGCCCTGATTCTTGCAAGACCTTAGATGCTTCCAAGCCAGCACTAGTTTCTCTTGAAGTCAGGATTACAGTTAAACCATGGCCTGCAAGTTGCCTCACAATCTCGAAACCTATTCCTCTATTAGCACCAGTCACAACCGCAACAGTTTCCGAGGACCACCACCTGAGAAACACTTGCATTTCAGAAAGGGTAAAGATTTCATGACGAAACACACGTACATGATCCAACACAAAAACACAAGCATTTCCTTGAATCTCATGCTTTTAAGTGAAATTAGATAAAAACCCAGACGAGAAAACGAATAGGGTATGACGTACGTACCTTTGATGATCAGAATATGGAATGGTTCGAAGAAGGGAAATCTCTTGGAGTCTCTTGTCTCTTTTTTCCTTACTTCCCATTTTCTTTCTTCTCTTGTTTCTTGATCCTTTCTTTTTGGCTCCTATACATCGAAAGAGAAGAGTTTTGATTGATTATAAGGTTTAGGAGAGCACAACAGCCAAACTCCTAAGCTGGATCAATGTTTTGAGAAGCTCCCAATTCTTCCTCTGTCCCTTACATGCAGGAGTCGAGAAGCTCGGTCCACTCAAAAATGGTGGAACGCTGATTTTTAGGTCAACTTACCGAATTTTATGTTCCAAGCTCTTACATCTGAGATGGCTGGTAATGTATTGAGGAGAGGTTCAAGTTTGGTTTATTTGATTAAATTTGTTATGGAGGTATTTTTATTTAGCATATATTCTTTAAGAAGATATTAAAACAATTAAAAATTGAAAATAGTACATAAATTTATTTTCTGAGATTTTAACAAAATAGTTTTCCCCAAATAGATAATCAATTTAGGGTTATCAAAACAAAGCCAAACCAGGTTTGATTATGTTAGAAGTCAATAAAAAATTTTGTTTTAAATATGAATTGGCATGAATTTGGATTAAAAATTATTTTTAAACTTTAAATTGAAATTGAACTCAAAGTTGCTCGGCTTGAAGCAACACAGTCAATCAAGATGAGTTGGTCGAGTTGATGAAGTGGAGGGACATAGGGTCAAAAAGTTGTATTCCTATGCTCTCTTAATCAAGCATGTCATAAAGTACTTATCTAGTGAGAATGACCGATTGACGTAATTTATAGATTATTGGGTTAATCCGGAAGTTTACCCAATGCGCATATAAAGAATAGCGGCTACGAATTCTTCCATTTTAAAAAACATAGAAGACCAAAACGATCACTTATATAACAAAATGAAGTCATTTTATCAATTTAAACAATATAACATCATTTTAACCATACTTTAAAATTTGTGAGCTCCTCGTAAGGAGGGTTAGTAAGTTTTGACTAGTTCAATCTAACTCAATCCGAAGATAATGAACATAATTCAAGTCTTAATCCTAATTTTTTTTTAAAAAAAATAGAACATTGCTTTTATTTTTAAATTAAAAATGTATATTTAATTAAGTTTCAAACTCGATTGAATTTGAGGTCTAATTGAAGGCTTCAATCCTAATCAAATTTTAAATTAAGCTTGGATTACCAACGTTACTCATATGCCAAATCTCCTTAATCTAGCCCTAATGATTATCATCCATACTTCTATCTTTGAGTGTGATTCACATTAGATCAGGTCCAAAGCCACATTGAGTTTAACATTTTAAATGTTTTTAGTTTAATATATTCTAAACTATATAAGACAAAATGTCGGCCTCGTATGTACGAGTTTTTGTTTTTCAATGAAGTCTTACGAATTATATTTAAAAATTAAGAGCATGCGATGTGTGAATGTGATAAGCATTAAGTTATCGTTTTCTAGATTGACAAATAGAGAGTATATACGTAAATTATAGAAGTTGTTATGTGTTCACACCATATTTATATATAGGATAAAATGAATAAACTTTATTTATAATGTAAAATTTTAATTTTTAATTTTTTTAAAAAATCTAACTTTAATTTTCAATTTAAAAAAACCTTTTTCTCTTAATTTTTAACTAAAAATAACAACAAAGTAATACCAATTAAATGCCACTAATATAATAATCCAACTTACTTTTTAAATCAATTCGAACTAATTAAATTTGATTTAAATTTTTATTTAACATAATAACAATAAATTGTTAGTTTTGATTAAATTTAACTCATTTAGTTTAAGTTTAAAAGTTATATAAAATCGTTAAATAAAATCTTACAAAGTGATATTATAATTATGCATTCATGATTCATGTCGTGTAGCGAATAACTCCAAGCTTCCAAACGGCAAATTCTGGTTGTTGATGAGTGTGTTGTCTTTTATCCGACGTCGTTTTCTATGGGCCCACAAATCCTAATAATTGTCGGCCGAATTTCCTTAAAATGACTGTTATTCAAAAATCCTAAAGAACATCAGGTCAAAGGTAATTTGGAGCTTTTATAAGCTCTTTTGTATTTATCATAAATGATAAACAACTAAAGACGGAATTGAATTTATTTTTAATTTTAAATCATTAATTTATTAAAGTTTAAAATAAGATTGTGTATTACTGAATCTCTTTAAGTGCTTTCGTGATTTACTTAAAATTTATTCAATTTATGTTTTAAAAGATAATAATTATTAATTTTATGAAAATAAAAATTTCTTATATATTTTTTATAAAAATTTTAATTTGTGTGCATTTAATGTTATGAATTAGTGTATAACTTAATTTAAATTGTGACGGTATAACCACTATTTTATAAAATCAATGATAGTTGTCAAATCAATTATTTTTACAAAGATAAATTATTTAAAATATCATAATATTATGATAATTTGATATTATAACAACTCAGACTACCTGCTTATAGATATTATCCACTTTGAATTGCCCATAAAACTAAGGTCCTTACAATTTTGCTCTCCTTGCACCCAAAAACCACATTTATAAGAAAAAAATATCTATACTCTTGTAAAACGTACCTCGTTATCCTCCTCAATCCATGTTAAATCTTACGATTATATTCCAACTTTTATTTTGTAACATTATACATTAGGAGTTAAAACTTATTATTATTTAGAATATTTTAAGAATAGCTTACAAAACTTTTTTGATATTTAAATTTATTTTATTTTTATAATTTTTCAAAATTTACAACTTTTATAAAATTATAACTTATATGTGGAAGTCCCATCAAATGGACTTATGCTAAGTAAATTTTCTATTGAATTTGATAAACTTCTTGATGTTGATGATGGAAATTTAGTCATAAACTTGGTGATTAAGGAAAAACGAATGTTTTTTCAAGCTAAAAGTCAAAATTTGTCAGCTATATTAAATCTCATCTTCGCCTCCTTGATTGCCCCATCAATAGCGTCATTGCTTGCGTCGCCAACTCAAAACACATGGAGCACTCCCTGTCCTCATATAGGTTACTGAAGAGATGCACGGATTTCACACGTTTGAATCACTTCATGGCAATTGGCTAGATTATTTTGGAGGAGGCTGGATTCCAAACGTAACCCATCATCGAAGGGACCCCTAAAGGCACAATCTTTGTTCACATTATTTGATATTCCTATTTAAGAGTCTTCCAAGCTTTGGGAACTGAAGGCTCCGTGGTTTAGTGACGGCAGACGGGCAGAGAGTAGCTATTGGTTTTGGGTACGGTGTTTTGTTTACCGTTTCTTCATTGGTGCATCTGATTTGAGTCGGAAATTGGTGTTAACGGAAGCATTTTCCTTTTCTTTTTGTTTCATCCTTGGAATCAATTCATTTCCCCTTTCGGGAACTCAAACCACGGTGATGAGGCCATGGTCAGAATATTTTTTTGAAATTTTCAGTTGAACAGTCATTAATGATGACCCTTTTCGTTTCCGATGTTCTCTGTTTGTTTCTGAAACTTTTCACCTGATTTTGCTTCGACAAACTTTACAGTTAATACCGTTGGATAGGTTTTTATCTTACTGGACGTCCCTAGCGATTTTCCAAGCGTAATTGGATTTGTTTTTTTTTTTTTTAGTTTTGCCATATTGCAGTTCAGCTGATGTCTTGAATCTGACAGGAACAATGGTGTGCTATTCTGGACGGTGCTTGCTTCCATTGGCTATAGTACTTCTGGCTCTTAACAGACCTTATGCTGGAGGATCTTCTCAAAATGGAGTCAAGATCAAATCTGCAACTTTCCTGTCACCCCTTTTTGTGTTAGGACCAGGATCGGTAGAGAACAGGTACTATTACAATATTGAATTCCCTAGAGATCATATTGCTATCAAGAGTTTTAATGGCGAAGTAGTTGATGAGGCTGGCAATCCTATTCCCCTTCATGAAACTTATCTCCATCACTGGGTTGTTGCAAAATATTATCAGAAGATTGAAGGACAGGATGAGAACAACTCAGATTACATTTTGGGAAGGAATAGTGGAATATGCCAAGCTGGTGTTCTTGGACAATACTTTGGTCTTGGATCTGAAACAAGGAAAACAGCTACATATGTTCCAGACCCTTATGGAATAGAAATTGGGAATCCTGCTGAGATTCCTGCAGGGTATGAAGAAAGATGGTTGCTTAATGTACATGCAATCGATACACGAGGTGTTGAAGATAGACTGGGATGCACAGAATGCAAATGTGATCTTTATAACATCACAGTGGATGAATATGGTCGGCCTATAAGGCCTAGTTACGATGGGGGTTTGTTATGTTGCTATGATCACACACAATGCAAGCTAAAACATGGTTTTGAAGGAGCCAGAAGAAACCTTTACTTGCGATATACTGTGCATTGGGTTGATTGGGTTAGTTCAGTAGTTCCAGTTAAAATATATATACTCGATGTCACTGATACTGGGGAAAGAATCAATGGTTCCAGAGAAAGTCGTGGAATTGTTGGCTGCCATGTAAGTTGACTTCCTTACTCGTGCATCCCTTGTATAGTTAGACTTAGACTTCCTTATTCGTGCATCCCTTGTATATATAGTCCTGGATAAAACAACTAATTTTCTAAACTATTTTCGAACTTTCTTAGAAAGCAATAGCAATAGAAATACAAAATACAATTAGGAGTGCTGAATCCTATCTAGTCCGGTGCAGAGCAGGACACTACTGTTGCAGGTGTACCAAATTCTTCTGTTATGACTGTATCTAAAGCCAAAAATTGTTACAATCTCCTCTTCTTTCCATGTGTATTAAGATTTTGCAAGTCCATTTATTTCTTTTGGAGGAAAATCTAATGGAATGTATCACTTTCATAACTTATGGGGATGCTGAATGCTACCTTTTCTATGCAGGTTGAATACGATATTGAACCTTGTACCAGTGGTCTATCCAGTGATAAGTGCATTGATGTCAAAAGGGCTAGCTTGACCATGCCAACTGGTGGTTATGTTATCTACGGAGTTGCCCACCAGCACACTGGAGGGATTGGTTCAACCCTCTATGGAGAGGTGATTCTTGGTTTTTGTTGTATGTTTTGATGTTGTAAAACCAAAACCCTGACCTGATCCTTCATGAAGCTGGAGATAAAGTGTAATGACTGACTACAATAATTTTTCAGGATGGACGTGAAATATGCACATCATTACCAAGTTATGGTCAAGGAAAGGAAGCAGGGAATGAGGCTGGGTACATTGTAGGAATGTCTACCTGTTATCCTCAGCCAGGAACTGTAAAGGTTTCACAAGGAGAGAAACTTGTTCTTGAATCCAACTACAGTGCAACCATTAAGCACACTGGAGTTATGGGTCTTTTCTACATACTAGTTGCAGAGCAGGAGCCAAAGACCTGGCCGTTTAGGCATATTGGTCATCGTGTAATTTCTCTACTATACCATGTTCTACATTTATTTCTGCAGAGAAGCTTTTGATACATGTAACAGAATGACCAAGAACTCGAAGACAACTTATTCCCTCGATCATTTGGAATCATTTGATCAATGGAACCAAGGAAATGCAATCGAACTAATCGTTCCTGATATTGTTCAACTCATAACTAATGCTATTCATATCGGTTCTTGCAGGTGCATGAAAACTTGAAGCTCTCTGCATATGCATGGCCAACAGTAGTTTTGTTTGGGGTAGTAATGTTCATTGCTGTGCTTGCACGTTCTTGGCTGAAGAAGGGAGGAGAAGATGCATATCAACCTATTTTAGCATGAAGCTGAATACGCCTGCTTGGCCATGTACTTGCATAAATAATGTAGTCTACACGTACAATACTTACTAATAGAAGTTTTGCACATTTTCTCCCATTCTTGATGATACGAGAGCAAAAGGAGCAAAACGGTGAAAAAGTTGAAATTCAATCTAAATTTGGCCTGAATTCAACAAATAAAGTTTAATTTAGACGTATTTTGAGTACAGTTTAAGCTAAATAATTTTTTTACAATTGTTGGATTAAGACCAAGTTTTAAGATACTGCTTCGTACTAACCAGCATTGGCTAGTAGATACTGACTAAAACTGGTACAAAATGAAGGATTGGTTGTACTGAATTTAAATATCGATTGATACCGGCCAGTATTTTAAATGTTGTCCAAATATTTACTTGTACTAGAATTTTAAAAAAATATGAAGATTTTTTTGTAAAATTTTCAAAAATTGTTGAACTCCCCCTCGCTCTCTCCTGCCTTTCCTTTCCTTTCCCCCCTCTTTTTTTCAAAATTTTTTAATTAGTCAATTTTTTACTTCGATTTTTATAATTTTTAATTTTTAAATAAAAAATATTTTATTATTAATAATAATTATAAATAAAATAAAATCTAAAAATAAATTATTTTATTTAAATTTATTTTAATATTTTATATAATATTTATTAATAAAGGATTAATAAAAATATTTTATTTTTAAAATAAATAATTTAAAAATTATTATTTATAAAATGATATTTATTTTATAAAATTTTAATTATTAAAATATTTTTATAAATTAAATTAAAATTGTGATTATTGTTTATTATTATAATTTTTGGAGATAGACTTAAAAATATAAAATATGACTGTATAATATGACAATAG
>JANTPM010000007.1:31298518-31313226 GCA_025434745.1 Erythroxylum divaricatum
TGTGTAATATTTGAATTTGTTTGTTCTGTCTTGGGTGGCATCCATGTATCCTCCCAGGGGGTATTTGGGTGTTACAGTTGAAGTAAAATTTTCAATTAATTTGAATAATTAATTTATTAAGTAATTTATTCAAATTTTGTGATTTTAAAGATTATTTTGTACTCCAAAGATAATTATTATATATTTATCAAATACTTAAAATAACACAAATTAACATAATAATAGATTTTTATGAGAGAAATATAAAAATTCCAATATAAGTCAAATAACTTAAAGGAACTTTATAAAAGCAGTTATATTAACAGCTTTTTTTATTTGAGAGAAAACCACCGTATCCATTAAACTAATAAAAATCTGAAATACATAACGGAGGAGAGTTGGCAAACATACTAGAAAAAAATGAAAGGGAATAATGAGCCAATCAATAAGCTAAGACATTAGATTGACGACTTAGCCATTTAACCTGAATATCTGGCCGGTGTGCTAAAAGCAACTGGCAATCATACATAATCGAACCAAATTCGGACCAATCGGGTTCACTACTATAGAGAGATGTTACCACATTTTGTGCATCGACAAACACAGTCTCACGGCCAGTGCATCGAACCGAAACTTGCTCCAACGCCACTCTCAATGCTAAAGCCTCAGCAACTCGAGGAGAGAAATAACCCGGTCAGGACGTCGTGAAAGCATGTATAAAACCACCATCATCTGCACACGTCACAGCTCCCGTACCTACTCGCCTAGCAGCTTCGAAAATTGCTGCATCAGAGTAACATCGCCATCTAATAACTGTGTCCGAACTAGCTGTAGAAGTCGAGACAGAGGACAAAGGAAGTTGCACTGTCCGACGTTGCTGCGCCTCAATCCACTCTTGCTGGAACTCCAAAGCGTGCTGCAAAATTACACCAACCGAGACACTCCGTCCACTCCAAACAACTTCATTCCGAGCCCACCATAAACACCAACACAACATGACAAACTCCTCGACGATGGACCTATCAGCCGCTTGGCAAAGCTCGACAAAATAATCCTGAAACGGCAAGGCAACTGCAAGACCTGCACGTCCCCAAAGCTGCCATAAATCTAATGTCGTATGGCACTGCAGAAGAACATGGTCAAGATCCTCATTGGAAGTAGAACACCTACACAAAGAAGCAACATTCATACCCCTCTGATGTAATCTATGCTTAGTCGGCATCGCAATGCACGCCAAGCAAATTCTCGTACTTTCGGGGGTACACGCAAATTCCAGACAAGCTTCCAGTCAACCTCATTATGAATTTCAGGTGTTCGATTCAAAGAAGATGCTAAATAATAATCGGATTTCACAGTATACACCCCCCTTTTATCAAAATGCCAAATCACCTTATCAATAGCCGAAGAAGCAAGGGGAATCGATAAAACTACACATGCGTCATCAGAGGATAAAAGAGCATTTACCTTATCAACATCCCACTGCTTAGAGGCATGATCTATTAAATCCGCCACACGTAAATCTGAACCAATCGAATCCAAAGCACATTCAACCTTTAAACGATGATCTCGTGGAAGCCAAGCGTCACACCAAACTTTGACATTTTCCTCATTACCAACCCTCCACCGAATACTAGCCCCAAGAATGGTCCTTGCCTGAAAAATACCTCGTCATGTAAAGCTTGGATTATATCCCAACTTGGCACTCAGGAAATTCTAATTGGGAAAATATTTAGCTCGGAAAATATGATAAAGGAGTGTATGCGAAGACTACAGCAATCTCGCAAGGATGGAGTTTAATTAATTATAATTTATAAATTTATTATATGATTAATGAATTATCATATATTTTAATATTATATCAAATATTATTTAAAAATCATGTTATGATGATGCATTATATTATGAATGATTGAATGAATTGGAGTAAATGTTTGTTCAAAGTGATTTAATTAATAAAATTTGTTGTTAATGATCTAATTAATTAAATTTGTTCTTTATGCGCAAATCAATTTAACAATTACAAAAAAAATATCGTTTTCTTTTCTAATAAAAATAAAAAATCAAGTGGTCCGGGCCAAGTCGAACTTGGGCTCAACTATTTGGTAGGTCGTCTCAAACACAACTATCATGCCGGGCCGAACTAATCAAGCCCGTTTTTGTCAGGACATAACTTACCGATTAGCGTCATTTTCTACAATTACAAATATAAAATTTAATCCATAAATCCAATCAGTCAAGAACATTGCATGTCTTTTTTTTTTGTTACTCACGAGATGTATTAGAGGGGTTTCAATTATAAAAAAGTATTTTTAAACCATCTACATCTAAACTAATCTTCATTCGAACCAGATGGACTTCTTACGGAAAACAAAAATTTAGCTTCAAATTTTAAAATGGTTTGAACTCATAACCTCGTGTAAATCAGGAGAGCCGTTTACCGTCTTACCATCACCGTAAGACTACCCATATCAATATCAGTTTAGGAATGTAGACTTGCTGACAGTCTGACGTGGTGATAAGTCATTGGTACAGTTGACGTGTTAGTTGTTCTGATTGGCAGACACAAGGTGATGAACAGACATTCAAGATCTAAGTAGATGTATTATAAAATATCCCCATTTCAAGAAGATTTGGATTCAAAACATGTTCTGTAAGCTCTTGAGATAGTCTTTGGATCAAAAGATCATTTCATCTACGTAGAGAGAGAGCTCTAGGGTTTTCACAGAGAAAGTGGTTATGGGAGAAGCCAAACGTGTCTCTCTCCGTTTGACTCTTCTCTTTCTGGTAGCTTCTAGTTGCTTCTACCAGCTTCGCGCCTCCGACGACGATACGGTAAGTAACTGGTTTTCGTGAATCTCACTGTGATTATGAGTTTTGTTTTCATTGGTGTGTAATATCTTTGTATGTGACTGAGTTTATGAGTGTGAGTGGTGGATTTGATGGTGTAGGTCTTCTACGAATCGTTCGACGAGTCGTTCGAGGGCCGATGGGTTGTTTCCGAGAAGAACGACTATCAAGGTATCTTATGTTGCTTCAGATCTCGTCTTTAGCTGAAATAAAATGCTAAATTATTTCAGAAATTTGCTTTTGGAGCTTTAGTGGCTGTTGTTTGATAATCTGTGCTCTCTGTGTGATATGAATTGTTTTATGTGAATACTGATAGTTTTTCGTATATATTTTACTTTTTTCCCCTCTTAAGTGGACTAGTACGCCGTTATTTCGTGTTTTTGCTGTTTATGCGAAATGTCTGCTTTGATTCTTGTACGGTTTGGTGCAATGATCGGTAGGTAGATTCATGTCTTCTGGTTGTGGCAGGTATTTAATGCATCTAGCTGCAGGAAAAGGAAGGATTACATAATTCGTTAAATTATAATAAATGTGCGAGAAATGGGGAATGTGGAGATTTTGGAAGCATAATGTTTACAATTCTAACCATTTATAGTTGAACGTCATCTATTGTTTATGACATTCTTGTAGATGATGTTCCTTATCCCAGATTCGTGCATCTCTTAAAATTCTGTTAATTCTTGTTTGAGTATATCCAGCTTTGTGTTTGAGTATATCCAGCTTTGTACTTATTGGTGCTGGTATTTTCATCTTGTGATAGGTGTGTGGAAGCACTCAAAGAGTGAAGGACATAATGATTTTGGGCTTCTTGTGAGTGAGAAAGCTAGGAAGTATGCTATAGTGAAGGAGCTTGATGAACCGGTTAATCTGAAGGATGAGACTATTGTCCTTCAATTTGAAACTAGACTTCAAAATGGACTTGAATGTGGTGGTGCATATCTGAAATACCTGAGGCCCCAGCATGCCAGTTGGATAGCTAAGGAGTTTGACAATGATTCCCCTTATTCAATTATGTTTGGACCCGACAAATGTGGAACCACGAACAAAGTTCATTTTATCATAAACCATAAGAATCCAAAGAGTGGGGAGTATGTTGAGCATCATCTTAAGTTCCCACCTTCTGTCTCTTCGGACAAGCTTTCTCACGTTTACACTGCCATTTTGAAACCTGACAATGAGCTTAAAATTTTGATCGATGGGGAGGAGAAGAAGAGAGCAAATTTCCTCTCATCCGAGGATTTTGAGCCTCCTCTAATTCCTGCCAAGACAATCCCTGATCCTGATGATAAGAAACCTGAGGATTGGGATGAAAGGGCAAAAATTCCTGACCCTCATGCAAAGAAGCCAGATGATTGGGATGAGGATGCTCCCATGGAAATTGAAGACGAAGATGCAGTGAAACCAGAAGGATGGTTGGACGACGAGCCTGATGAGATTGATGATCCTGATGCCACAAAACCTGAAGATTGGGATGACGAGGAGGATGGTGAATGGGAAGCGCCAAAGATTGACAACCCAAAGTGTGCAACTGCCCCTGGTTGTGGGGAATGGAAGAGGCCAAAAAAGAGAAATCCTGCTTACAAAGGAAAATGGAGTGCTCCACTTATTGACAACCCAGCTTACAAAGGTATTTGGAAGCCTAGGGAGATTCCCAACCCCAACTACTTTGAGCTTGACACACCTGACTTTGAGCCCATTGCTGCTGTTGGGATTGAAATCTGGACCATGCAAGATGGTATCTTGTTTGACAACATCTTGATTGCAAAAGATGAGAAGGTTGCAGCAACCTACAGGGATACAACGTGGAAGCCTAAGTTTGATGTTGAGAAGGAGAAACAGAAAGCTGAGGAGGCAGCTTCTAGCACAGATGTTCTTGCTGGCTTCCAGGTAATGAATTCTGCAAGTCACCATTTGTTCCTGCGTTTTGTTCTTTTTTCTCCTTGATCTGACATTTCATGTAAATTATGCAGAAGAAGGTATTTGACCTCCTGTATCAGGTTGCGGATATTCCTTTCTTAAGTGGGCACAAGCAAAAGATTCTTGTAAGTCAAATATCATCTTCTTATTCAAGAATTTGTCAGACACTTATGGATGGACCTAATATTTGAACTCAATTCTGTAGGATGTCATTGACAAGGCAGAGAAGCAACCAAATCTCACCATTGGCATTCTAGTCTCCATAGTGGTTGTGATGTTCAGTATTTTGTTAAAGATAATTTTTGGTGGCAAGAAGCCGGTAAGTGTCTTATCAAATCTTCTCATGTTCTCATACATGTGCGTGATTTGCATCATAAAGTTAGTTCTCTTGAGCTTTTATATGTTTTAAATTCGTCTCATCATGTCTTAACCATCTGGGGATATAGGTCAAGCCCGAGCCCGAGCCCGAACCTGAACCCGAACCCGAACCCGAACCAACTGCAGAGACATCTAAACAGGAGCAAAGCAGCAGTGGTGAGAAAGCAGAAGAGAATGAGGACAATGGTGCCGCCTCAACCGCACCACGCAAGAGGGCGCAAAGACAGGCCTGAAAATTGAGGAGGTTTACAGGGGCGTTTTCTTGAACTTTTGGTAAATTACATAAGCTTAGTTGTTTTTCGTAGTTTGATTAATGACTATTCCTATTTTTGAACATGAAAGAAGATGTATGAAGAGTGTAAATGACATTTTATCTATCATCAGGCTGTGATAGTTCCGTTCCTACCTCCAAGAACAGCTTTTGTTTCTCTACTTACCGATTTTTCAGATATTTGACTGAAAAGGAAAACATATATAGTGCTTTTATTGATTTGTCAATTCAGTTCATCCGAGTTTTGCCTTTCCATTCTATACCGTCCATTGCGCTTCTTCCATGACTCTTCTATTCAACATGTTCATGTTCCCTCAATGCATATTATAATCGTGTTGCTAATCAATGTAATTCATACTAGCCTTCGGTTTTCTCAATCATGTTCTATTATTCAGTACTTGAAAAGAGGAAGTTTACTTTTTTCAAAACGAGATAGTATGAAATATCATCAATGATGCACCAAAAATATCGAAAAAATGCGACTTCGATTAAAAACTTGGAACCAAGTATGAATTCGTACTAATTCATTGGCCTACCAAATTTGATTTAATTTGGAAAGATATTTAAATTGTTAAATTAATTTAACTTCAAAAAAATCGTATTCAAACTCTTTTACACAACTTCGGATGACAAGATTGCATTAATCAAATCACTTTTTGTTATTATTGTTCGGCTGAATGATTGTTTTATTTTGAAAGGTGAAATTTTAAAGATTGTGTTATTAAAAAAATAATTAATTTATATATTAATCAGCTAATTTTTATAAACTAAATTTAATTAATTAATTTTTATTTAATAATTTTTAATTAAATTTTAATTTTTTAGTAATATTTTACATTATTTAATTTTATTAAAATTTTAACTAATTTTATGATGATCTAATGTTCATTAAACCTTTTAAATATGCAAAACTCTTGTACATCCATCGTTTCCAAACAAAGACAATAATATAAAGGGAAGAGAGATCACAAGGAAACCTACTCCATTCAAATACCAAGAACTGTTTATCATGATTCTACATACCAAAAAATGGAGCCCATGGGTCAAGTTCACCTTATTATGACAATGTATATGTGAAAAATAATAATAATAAGCTCAACTACAAAACAAAAAGAGAACTTTGAAAAAATAAACAAAATTCAAGTTTCATGCTGCAAATATTTCTTTTGTTTCTAAAAGAGAGAATTTGAGAAAACTTATATAAAAAAAGAGCATCTTAAGGGCCCCCTACAGTTCTCATTTTTCTTAATTTAACCGCGTTTAGGGAAATGGTTAATTTACCGACGGCCACCGGGCTTTCTAGCCGGAGGAGCCATGTCCTCATCATCAGACTGGACATCTCCATACACCCACATCCCACATCTACCAGACCTTGCTTCATCCTGGAACTTCTCCAAGTTATCAAGAGCCACCTGCCTTTCCTTTGGTTCCCACTTTCTCCTCTTTTCTATCCTAGCAAGACCCTCCTGGAAAGTAGCAGAAAAATCATATTATCAACCAGCTTACAAAAGCATAAACAGAAAGTAACATATCAATAACCTAGACCATCAACTGTGGCTATCCTGTGGATTGAACCATTAAACAAGAACCATACTGTTGGAATCAACTTTACCAAAACCCATCTCAGTTTCACTTAAAAATATTGCCTCTATGAGCAATAGATAGCTATATATATATATATACACAATAACGGGAAACCTTACACGGATTACAATGCAGTCCTAGTCTAGTCTATACCCACACAGTAAATATATGGGTTATAAAAATTTTACCTGAACCATGGCAGCATTTATGCTAATCTCTGCATCCACAGCAACAAGGGTTACAACAACAATGGGACCAGTTCCTTGCCCTTTAACTTTTCCTCCAGAAAGATCCCTCTCCTCCACCTTTGCTCTAAACTCTTTTGAAGTGCTCAAAGTCTGAGCACTAAGATACTCAGCTGCTTCAGGACCACAATCCTCTTCCAAGTTTGGAACCTTGACATAAGCTAGGCTGCACAGCTGAGCAAGACCAGGGGCAGATGACACCGCAGGGTCAAGAGGCCGTAACCTACCGTATGGAACCTCCTCCTGGTTTCCATAGTCGACGTAGAATACTTCAAACTTGTCGTTCATGGATTCAACAGCCCCACGTGGTGCATTCACAATCTACACATGCACAATATATTCAATTGGCTTGAAAGGAGAAGGATTTAGAGAGAGAAATAAATTAAAGGAAAAACAACAATTTAATACAAGGCAGGCAAAACTTCCCTATATCCCAGTTTTACAAATAAGAATATGATATGTAGGGGCATATTGAGCTAATAAAACAACCCACAAATATTCACGTAGTAGCCAGAATTAAATTAATAAAGCATCTAAAATCAGATTGGTATGAAATAAACTACAAGGATGACCCTCACCATTGCTCGGTTCCATGAATTATCTGCACTAAACTGAGCAAGTACAATATCACCCTTCTTAGGATTGAAAGCTCCTATTACAGGAGCGTCTTGTAGATTCAAGGATGCCAACTGCTGTTGAATAGATGCAACTTTTTGATCCCCAACTGCTTGCACATAAAACTTTCCACCACCCAAGACTTCTGTAACTACTACCTGTAAAGATAAGATGTGTAAGAAAAATTACCTAAAGCAAAGCATGCTCTCCAATCAGATGTAAGAAACAATCACCTTCAACACTTCTTTCTGTTTGCTTTCAACAGCTGGACCATTAGAAACGACTTCCTCTCCTTCAACATAGTTCTCCCAAATCTGAAAAAGAAGACAAATCAGTTGCATTATCACAAGCAAATTCTAGGTAACAAACAAATGGCAGAGTCAAATGTCCTTGCTTCTTACTTTCAGCTTCTGTGTTTTGGCAGATTTCTCAGCCTGTTCAAGAAGATGAGCATCAGGGATCCTATCAGTACCAAAGGAAGTCTGCAGCTTTGCAAGGCCAGCTTCAAGAAGTGTCACTGCCACATTAGTCCTCGATTCCCACAAGGATCCCAAGAATGTTCCAGTTCTGTCAACAGTTTCCACTTCAATCTGCATTCAAGATCAACTCATCAAATGGAGGAAAGTAATCCAGCCATGAAAAAAAATGTGCTTAAAGAAGGAGATCAATACCTCAACATCTCTTTGCATTATTTTCCGTCTCATGAATGCAATTGCTTCGTCAGCATAGGGTTCACCACGGCCAGGGCATCGAACTCCAGAGAATGAAAAGGCAATGCTGCATGTTTCCTTTGGAATCAACAGTTTAAAACGATGACCGCTGAGGACATACTCCACCACAGCAGAACTCCTCCTGCTTCGATGCAGAAATGGTAAGAAATCCCTTGCTTTCTTGACCGATGCCTGAATGAAGCTCATTTAGTAAATCAACTGGACCTCATAGGGTAGAGAGTATCCAAAAAGGGTTAGTATACTTACTGTGGTAAGGTCTGTTATATGCATGACTGGAGGATCCCTGGCAGAATGAATCCCTTTCTTCCCAGAAATAGCACGTGATTCAGCAGCAAGGAGGGCATCATAATAATTTGATCTCTCCTCAAAGTCTCTATGTCTAATCACAGTTCCAAAGCCACGGGAAACTACAAGCTCAGCAACATTAAACCCTTGATGAGAACCTGTGGTGGATGGTGCTGATGAAGTTTCATCTCCATCACCCTTGGTGGGAGATGAGAGGAAGACCGAACCAAAATCCATCACTCTAGAGTCTCCAGGACCAGTGGTAGCTGAAGGTACATCTCCCATGACAACCTTCCTTGAATACTCCATTTGGACATTTACCTAAAGAATAAACGAGTTAACATCATAATACCGATAATAAAAACTTTCAAGGTTCACTAAAAGAGATACATCTTCATACTTGTCGACCAATAAGGCGCGTTCTCAAGAATTCCTTGGCTTCTCGAGCATAGGGAGCAGGCTTTTCATCTCTACGAGGATTGCCCATTTTTGGACACCTAATACTTGAAAGATTTACTCTCCTCTCAGCCAAAGGACTGCCAAAGGGCACAGAATCATCAGCCACGATGATACAGTCACCACTCACAACCTCCACCACCTAAAGAAAACCCGAATGTTATCGTTTCACAAAAATAAAGGGAGCTAAAATCACATCAAAATTTTGAGAACCTGCTACCTTTCCAGTGAAATTCTGGTCATGAATGGCCTTCGAATTAGTTGCAGGAGGTACATAATTTGTCCAGAACTTCAAGCGGTTTTTCTTGGCCTGAAGCTCTGCAGTCTTCAACCGACGCTTGGCATCTTCTTCCATCATATTTGCACTCCATTCAACAAATTTAGCTAAACCCTACAATCAAGGAAAGTGGAGAAAGACAGAGAGATAGAGAGAGAGATAGATTCAGAATCCTTATTCAATGAGGTTATTCATAATTGTTTAAAGTAAGCATGGTGTCTTGTATCACCAATGCCCATTCTCTAAATACTTCACAATATGGAAGATGAATGGCCAAAACTATAATATTTCAAACCCCAACACATCATTGTTATAAGCTAAGACTCAGGCGCAAAGAAAGGAATAGCAACAACCAATGTTATGGAAGAAAAATACTTCAGCACATACATTTTCCACAAGCTCCAATGCCAGGTCATTTGCTGTATCCCCCTGTGGGTAATATACTGACCCAATCAAATTGCTGAATTTATCCACACCTTCCAGGACAATTCGAACCTAGAAAAAATATTTGAAGTTAACTTTTAGTAAAAGCATTCCATGGGTAGAAAATAACACAACACAACATTTCATTTCATTTTATTTACCTCTCTATTCAAAACACGAAGCTCTGTAAAATGTTTGGCCTCCAGACCAAATGGATCAGGAGCAACTTCAGCAGCTGTTGTTGAGGCCGCAAGTCTCTGTGCAGAATTTAAAGGGGCCCGAGGTTCAGATGCATCTCCATTCGTTTCTTCAGATGTGATCTCTGCTTCAGCAACAGTTTCTGCTGCAGCTCTTCTACCCATTGATGGAGACTAATATAAACACAAGAAAACAACATATATTAGATACTACAGTAATACTGGTAAAATAGTCGAGAAAAAAGAAGAACTAAATATGCAGGATGAAAGGCAATGCACATACCTGGATTCCTGCAACAAAGACTTGGACAAACTGGAAGTCTGGCAGCAAATACACACGTATGGTGCTGCCATCACGAACTTGTTCTACAATACCTTGCATTGGTCTGCCCTTGTTTGCTGCAAGCAGACCCATGGCATCCAAGTTACTTGGATCCCCAATGGCAGAGGGAGGTAGATTTCTGACGGATGCCTCAGCAGCACCTGGCGTCTACAGCCAAATATACAAAGATGCAACAAATTTTATCAAGGGATATGTTTCATTTAAACAAAAACATGAATTTGAAAATGAATTCTTTCTCGAGGTTATGAAATCAAACCCAGTTTCTTAATATTAAAAGTTTCAATTATATGCTTCAGTCAGGACCCAAATGCTTCAAAGTTCTCCATCATGAAATGAGTAAATTTTAAAATGTACAAGTCATGTCAATTTCTTACAAGCAATACACATATTGCACCTTTTCCTGAACTCGTCGAACAGTATTCCTACAGATGTTTTCTTAAAAAAAAGTAATATCATAGTGTACTGTGTAGCACCAAAACAACCATGGCACATACTAATAATGTGCATTACATTCTATGGATGAGCCTGTTCCATGATTACTGGAAAAAAGAATTTTGTACACAGAACTGAGCTACCAGCACTAGATAATGAGTACCTGACTTTCAAACACCATCTTACATGCTTCAATTTATATACGCAAGCCCATATATTGTTTCTTATATCAAATGATCAAATTTGCACAAATCATTGTGTTTATTTACCAAAATAAAAGTATTTCAAACATCCTTTCCACACTTATAGATCACCTTTTCAACTCCTATAACAAATTATGAATGACGTCACAAAAGCAATCATGGAAAATTTTACAGATTACCAACTAAAAAGTATTTTATTGAAGCAAGCATATGAAAAACACAGCAAGGATAAATTAGCTTTAATAATGGAAGGGATAGAAAGTAATGATGAAGTAAGAGCAAGAGAAGCTAACCTTACTCCATCGACCCAGACCTTGCTGTTTAGCTTGTTCTTCAAGCTGTAGCAATTCAGCAAGGAAAGGACTAGCTTCCCCTTTCTGTTGACCTTGCTCCCTCACCTACAAGTGGCCAAATTAATTAATACAGGCAAGAAGAATGAAAATTATATCTCAAGAGTCTCCAGGAAGGAAACAAAAAGGTACCTTTGCCCAGCCTTCCGAAACAACAAGTACGGAAACATTCTTGTCGCCAAGAAAAACAGAACCGAATTCTCGACCAATAGATGGCACTGAGTAGTCCACCCTGAAAGTGACTTCCTGTTGAAAAAAATGAAAGTTATCAAGTTATATCCATCCAACCAAATTAGGAAAGAGTTTAAGAAAGAATCATATATCAAAGACCAGCTGAACAGATAGAAATGGAGAAGGACCTGTCCAATGCAGAGCTTCCTCAGATACTCTCTGCTTTCCCAGGCAAAGGCCTCATCAACTCCACCTCTACGAGCCTAGAAGCAAAGGAATAAAGTAAAAATGTTTAACTGTAATATGCGTGATGCTACTCTTTCTTCTAGTATAGCTTCAAAAGCACTTGCATGCAACATCTTGCCAACGATCATGCTAGGTATAGTTGAAACAAAGCAATGGCTTTAATATGATCAAACTAGAAGATCGAAACTATAGTTTACAAAACTATATCACCATTCATCCATCTCTTCAGATGAGTAAATGAACAAACATACAACCAAATCAAAATCAATACTAAAATCACAAAGAAACATATTGACATGCCAAAACAGCCGTGAATTGCACAGAAACAACATCCAAATGAAAGAATTTACCAGTCTTGGAGCAATCAGAGATGACAAAGTGATGGTCTTTTCTGGTGGTGGCCCAGGCTTGTTGCTGGTCATAGCCATAATTACCAAGCAATCCCCTGAGGGAACAGCTTTCACTCTTCCTCTGTACCATCCAGTGGAGCCAGCTGTTGACGTTGCCATTTCAACAGCTAAGATCTAAACACAGAAAATTTTTATAACAACCATAAACCCCATTGAAGAGAAACTAGTAAAACCCAAAAACTGCAATATATCATGCAAAGTTAAAATCTTCCATTGATTCAATACCATTATCCCCTGAACTGAATGCAATAACAACGTAAAAGATTTAAACCAAATATAAATCAAAATAGACAGAATGCAGAAAAACCCAAAATTTAGATCACTTCTGCAAGAACACTTCCAGATCGATTACATCGAACTAATCCAAGCAGTTAAAATCTATCAAAAATAACACAAATCTCCACCTAGACTAGAACTGATCCAGGCAAAAGCTCAAACCAATGGCTCGATCTAATCACTCGATCGCATCAATAAACGCATCACCCCATCAACATAACAAAATAAAACTACCAAACAAAAATTGAGAAAAACTGAAACTTCGAGCTAGAAATCTGCATTCACACACTCATAAACCTCATGAAAACATGAGATGAAAGGAAGAGATCTGCTGAACTCAAGAATGGCGGTTACCTAGATCTCTCAATTGTGAATACTGATCAAGAAAAATCTTAAGGAGAAGAACGAAAAATCAGATTTTTTTCCTTGTGTTTTTTGGGTCTTTTTTCGAGTTTACGACTGCAAGACGGCGGATCGAGGAACTCTGGTTTCAAAGTTCTAAAACAGAGGCGGGGCCTTATATATAGGCGGAGAAAGATATTAGATAGCAGTATATGTACCCTTTCTTTTAGAAAATATTACCGAAAAGGCCATAATAATTATCTTTTTTAATTTTTTTTATGTGATTACTGATGGGTCCACTGGAATCCAGGTATTGTGGGCCCCGCTTAAGTTAGAAGCATCTGCTTTGGGGACGTGATGACCTCTGTTCTGTAGCTTCAAATCTGTTTTAATTCATTTTAATCCGCACATTTATGTGAGATCGTTATCATAAATGCTTTTTTTATTTTTTTATTTTTTATCATAAATGCTTTTATTTGCTTGTATTGATATTGTTTAGACGAGAAATTACTCTATTTAAAATTGTGTTTCTTTTTTGTTTACTTGGATTTAATGTTTTTTAAATGGATCAAAAATTAAATTGATAAAATGAAATATTTAAAAGTTTTAACTAATATCGTTATAAAATTAGTATATAATAAAAAGATTACATTATTGAAATTTTTGAAATAATATTAAAGAAAGATGTTATATTTATCTATTAAATGAAAATTAATCGATAAACTTTTATTTATAAAAATTCAACAAATAAATTTCTCAATTTTTTTAATCATAAAGATTATTATAGTAAATCTTGGGAACAGCTTCTTTATTAGTGAGAGGTAACGTTGTACATAAGAATGTCAATGACCTGAGTCACTCCTGGCCTAATCCAGCCCGATCGGGGATAGGTCGGCTAGTGGCCTGACCCAACCATCTATTGATCGACTTGTGGCCTAAAGGGTTAGATGGTCAGGTCAACCCAGCTCACTATATATTATTTAAAAGAAAAATATAAAAATAATGTCGTTTTTTAAATAACGGTAGGGTTGCCCTTGCTCGGCCAGTGGCTCAAGCAAGCCGGATCGGGTCAAAATTGACTCCTTAATTATATACTAGATCACTTTAAATCTTATGTCTCAGCAAGTTTTTTTTTTCTGCTGAGTTTTGTTGTTTTAAGGATTATTGATTATTGGAATTTATAGTGTTGAAAGATTGGATAATTATTAGCACAATTATGATATGTAAAAGTGATGAGGGTAATCCTTAGAAGAAGTTCCTTGTGTCATTAGTAAGAGAGATGTTTGATCTTGATGGAATTCTATCATTTATAAAATTACCATGTTTTAGTTTTTGAACCTAGAATTCTATTTTCAAAAAAACTATAATTTAAGTTGTAAAATATGTTATTAAGTACTTGGAAATTGAAATATATGCTTTATTATTAAAATTTAGTTATAACTTTATTAAGTAATTGGAAATTGAAATATATGCTTTATTGGTCAATTTTAATTATAATTTGTACAAATGTTGTAATTATTCTTAGTAGACATAAGAGATAGATATATTAATAATTATTTTTAATTTTAATATGTCAATAGAAATTATACATGTTAACACCAAAAATATGGATATATAATAAAAAATTACTCACAAGAGAATAACTTTTAATATTATGATCATAAGAATTAAATGCAACTTAAGTGATTAATCATTTGCTATTGAATTGCTTTAAAAGATAATTTTAAATG
>JANTPM010000007.1:31335505-31353010 GCA_025434745.1 Erythroxylum divaricatum
TTCCGGATTCCGTTTTCTGGCCGGTACGGTACGTTCCGGCCGGTACCGGCCGGAACGGAACGGAATCCAGATCATTGATCTAACCCATTGTCATTTTTATTTAAAATTTAAGATTTTAAAGTATTTAAATATAATTATAATATTTTCAAATGTTAAAATTTTTTAAATAAATAATATTTAAATTTTAACTTTACATTTTTTATAGTTTAAAAAATATGTGAAACATCATAAGTTAATATTTTATTATTTATTTTTAATAAATATACATAATTTTTAATTTTTAATTTGTTAATGAAATTAACACATCACGAGGATTAACTTGATAATGAGATTTACTTATAAAATTTAAATATATATATAAAAATATAACAATGCATAAAATTACCTTATTAAAATTTAATTTTGTTGAATTTTTACTAATTGATAATTTATTTTAAATGCTTTGAAAATTTTAAAATTTAAATTATATTCTAAAAAATATTAAATTACTCTTAGTGCCAAAACAAGAATAATATTACATTGATTGCGGTGATCTCATGGACCCAAACCTATTTTAGTACTATCAAAGTTCTATTCTATCATACATACACATACCTCTTCAACAACTGATTGGTTTACGAATGTAAACAGATCTGTTTACTAATTAGTTGATTTTATCAGTTGATTTAATTAGTAAATTATATTAGTTTTCTATTATTTGATATTTGATAAAATTAACTTTTTTAATATTAACTGCTTACGTATAAAATGTCTTATAAAAATATAATTTTAAAAAAATATAAAAATATAAAAATTATATATTTTAATATTTCGTATAATATTTTTATAAAAGTTTACCTAATTAAAGATGTTATTAAGAAACGTTGACTTCAAAAACATAGTTACATATAGTATTATTTCAGAAGATTGTGCCTTTCTCAACATGTTCTTAAAAAAACATTGAGCCGCTTTACAGATGAAAAGAGATACTGTCCGATTGCAGAAAGTGGTAAGGGATTTCCTGGGTTCGATTTCTTCAGTTCTCGTTGGTTGTCGACTAAAGTTGTCATCTTCAAGGATGGTTGTTAAACAAGTTTTGTCTGTAACTCTTCGCCGACGATTGACCATCTTGGGTTCGCATATACAAGACAAGAACACGTTTTAATTCATTTTAAACAGCGAATCGTCTTTGTTGTTGAAGGGTTTTGACTGGAGATAACAAAGTTCCACACGTTTGTCAAATGTCTGCTTGTTAGTTCCGTCCTAAGTACACATCTCTGATTTGTAAGCATTCTCAAGGAGCAGCAACCTTGGAAACGAGTACTAGAAAAGTAGACTTTTGGGCACGTAATTACAGTACTGTCTTCAAACGACGAAATGTCCTAGGAACGGGGGCTGCGGTGGCTTGTCGTGTCAAGTAAACCAACCGTGTTATTTTTTACAATTCCTTCCACTCTATTCCTTGCATTGCTTCTTCTACTTTGCTTCTGTTCTTGTCCCATCTTGAAGATTTCTGAGATTCCATCCCACCCCACAAAAATTAAACAAGAAAAGCTCAAATCTTTTGCACCATTTGGTTAATGATTGTGTTTCCTGGAAAACCCATCTAGATTATACCTGCTAATTGAGAGCTCTGTAAATGGAGGTGCTATCTTCTTCACCGTTATCAGTTCACTCCAGGTGGAAATTGGGTTCAGTTTCAACTCTTCCATCACAAAATTCGCATCGTTTTGACCCCCTCTTAGGTTTTCACTCCAATAACGTCGCAATTTCGTCTTCTTCATCTTCGTGTTTTGGCATTTCTGTTTCTCATGGGTACAACGACAAGAAAACCGTTTCTTTTAAACCCCCACGTGCACGCAGAAACAGTAGGGTTCTTCGAGTTTCTGCAGTTTTTGAGAGATTCACTGAGAGAGCCATTAAAGCTGTCATTTTTTCTCAAAGAGAAGCAAGAGCTTTGGGCAAGGACTTGGTTTTCACACAGCACCTTTTGCTGGGATTGATAACCGAGGATAAGGACTCAAACGGGTTCCTTGGTTCAGGCATCCAGATCGATAAAGCCCGCGAAGTTGTTCAAAGCATTTGGCGAGGTGATATAGATCCAGATGAAATTAGTACTTCAGCTTCTACCAGCGAAAGGAAGATCATACGTAAGCCTACAGATGTACCGTTTTCTATCAGCAGTAAGCGGGTTTTTGAAGCTGCTGTTGACTACTCGAGGACTATGGGCCATAATTTCGTCGCACCAGAGCATATAGCCATTGGCTTATTCACTGCTGATGATGGAAGTGCTTCTAGAGTACTCAAGAGGTACGACTTGATGGTTCTTTTTATTGCTGTAGTGGTCTTTCTCTGTAACCTTTTCATATACAAAGGAAACTATTGAGAGACTTGAGTCAACTAATTATTAAGAGACTGTGCTCAATACTGAGAACCCAAAAATTTGTTAGTGGTAATGCAAAGTAGATTTATCTGTGGTTTGTGTAGTAGCTGGTCCATCCGCTTAGATTGTACAGATCAACATGTTGGGTATGGAATTACAACATCTAAGTTTTCTTCTTAGAAGTATGAAAATGTTGTTTTTGTATAGTATGTCAGTACCCTTTGCCAGCTTTCATGAATCCCTTCCTTACCTATCATTCTCCATCAACATTTATAAGATTGTTAACTGTTTGTTTTAAAGTACATAATGCTTAAGTCTCCTTTTCTGTACCGAATGTATGATTTCAGATTGGGGGCAAATGTAAATGAATTGGCAGCTGTAGCAATTTCCAGACTTCAAGGAGAGCTTGCTCAAGATGGAAGAGAACCATCTCTAAGATCCAAAGAGCCATATGGAAAGACATTGCCTAAGAAAACTGCTGCTTTAACATCAACAGAGAAAACTAAAGGTAAAATTCCAATGTTCTTGGTGCTTTCTTTGTTTATTAATTGCAATAACAAAGGGGAACCTTTTGCAACTTGATTTCTGTTGCTAGAGAAAAGTGCTTTGGCCCAGTTTTGCGTGGATCTTACTATTCGAGCAAGCGAAGGACTGATTGATCCTGTTATTGGACGTGATATTGAAATTGAAAGACTTGTACAGATCCTTTGCCGCAGAACAAAAAATAATCCCATTCTTCTCGGTGAAAGTGGAGTTGGAAAAACAGCCATTGCTGAAGGACTTGCTGTAAGAATTGCTCAGGCAGATGTTCCTGCTTTTCTCCTGGTATGTTAACCCACAAATGATTGTTTTTGTTATCGTTTTTTAAACTATGTACTCTAAGTCATATGTATGTGGTTGTTCCCACTATGAAAAATTGCATCCTTTTTATTGTTTTCTGATATTTGATCTTTTGTTTTACACTGCAGGTTAAGCGTGTGATGTCCTTGGATGTAGGGTTATTAATTGCTGGATCATCGGAGAGGGGCGAATTAGAGGGGCGGGTCACTAAATTAATTAAAGAGACACGGAAAGAAGGTGGTTCCATTTAGAATTACGCTTTGATAGAGAGTGGTTTCTTAGGGACTCAATAATGCATGCATTGCAGGTAACATTATCCTTTTCATCGATGAAGTGCATACACTAGTTGGGACTGGCACAGTTGGGCGAGGGAACAAGGGAGCTGGTCTTGACATTGCTAATTTGTTGAAGCCATCTCTTGGTAGGGGTGAAATACAGGTAATGGCCTCATGCTATTGTGCTTTACTCTATTAGTTTCATGTTTAGGAAAATTTACATAATTAGAAATGCTTGTACGGAGTGATCGAAAGCCATCTAAAAACCTGTTTGAGGAGCAATGTTACAGGAATATATGAACAAGAGATGGAGATTTGACAAGGACAAATTCTATTGTGTTGGCTTATTTGCTTTGATCTACTAGTTTTGAACAAATCTCTATCTCTTGCAGTGTATTGCATCCACAACCATGGATGAATACAGGAAACAATTTGAAAATGATAAAGCTTTAGCGAGAAGATTCCAACCTTTGTTGGTTAATGAGCCAAGCCAGGTTTGTTACACATTTGTATGTTAATCTGATACCTTATTTCCTACATGGTTGGGCAGCCTACTTTCTAACCCTTTATTGGACATTCGGCAACAATGATTAGGAGGATGCAGTTAAGATATTGTTAGGCCTGCGTCAGAAATACGAGGCCCATCACCGCTGCACATTCT
Organism: Erythroxylum divaricatum; assembly: GCA_025434745.1. Lineage (NCBI taxonomy): Eukaryota > Viridiplantae > Streptophyta > Magnoliopsida > Malpighiales > Erythroxylaceae > Erythroxylum > Erythroxylum divaricatum. The sequence goes on from JANTPM010000007.1 coordinate 31,339,644, forward strand.
CACCAGAAGCAATTAGTGCTGCTGTCTATCTATCTGCAAGATATATTGCTGATAGGTATCTTCCAGATAAAGCTATTGATCTAATTGATGAGGCAGGAAGTAGAGCTAATATTGAGGCCCATAGGAGGAAGAAAGAACAACAAACCTGTATACTCTCGAAGTCGCCAGATGATTATTGGCAAGAGATTAAAACTGTCCAGGCAATGCATGAATTGGTAATGTTGTTGTTCCCAGGTACAATTGCATTTTTCCTTATTGTCTGCTAATAACAAGAAACATTCCTGTGTTTTATGGAAGCAGGTTCAGACAAGCAGGCCCCAAAATGATGTTAATGCTTCCAGCATAGATGATTCTGCCGAGATAATTTTAGAATCCCCCTTACCTTCATCTCCTAGTACAGATGGGTATGTTGACTCATATTATGTTTGATTTATAAATGCAGGGGGGCTAAATTAACTTGGGAACATATTTATTTTCAAGTAACTTTGTGAATTTGATTCTTTTCAGACCGACAGTGGTTGGTCCTGATGATATAGCAGCAGTTGCTTCACTCTGGTCAGGGATCCCCATTCAGCAGCTTACTGCAGACGAAAGAATGTCTCTTGCTAGTCTTGAGGAGCAGCTGAGGAAAAGGGTAATTGGTCAAGATGAGGCTGTTATTGCTATATCTCGCGCTGTTAAGAGATCTCGTGTTGGCCTCCAAGATCCTGGGAGGCCCACAGCTGTAATGCTGTTCTGCGGACCAACTGGGGTTGGCAAGACTGAACTAACAAAAGCTTTGGCAGCTTGCTATTTTGGATCGGTAAGAACCTACTATGTAACTGAAAGGACAGTTCTCTTCCATGTATCCTTGCTGTTTTGATGAGGCTTTTTCAATTGCCATATTATAAAAACTAATTATGTTTGCTGCTCCAATTTAAACTCCAAATAAATGTGGTGTTTGTGTAACTTGTGTATGTTAAATTGAAGAACAATGACAGTCGTTGAAAGTGATGATTTTGATGAATGAAAATGCTATAGATTAATCCTTATACACTGTTACACTGTTTTACCGTTTTAATCCGTTTCTTTCTTGGTGCAGGAGTCAGCCATGCTGAGGTTAGACATGAGTGAATATATGGAGCGGTTCAGTGTGAGCAAATTAATAGGATCACCCCCAGGCTACATTGGTTATGGTGAGGGAGGCACTCTAACCGAAGCTATCAGAAAACAACCTTTCACTTTAATTTTACTGGATGAAATAGAGAAGGCTCATCCAGATATATTCAACATCCTCCTCCAAATCTTTGAAGATGGCCATCTTACAGATTCCCAGGTTTGTAAAAACTCTGATATGTGTGGTTTGAACATGGTAATGGCAACATCGATTGAACTGGGTTTCTTCTCCAGGCAAAGGGTAAAAAGAACTGCTGCTTGAGCAGAAGATTATTGTTTCTCAACTTGGAAAGGACTGTATTTTGCAGGGACGGAGAGTATCGTTTAAGAACGCATTGATGGTCATGACATCAAATGTGGGTTCTACAGCCATCGCAAAAGGTGGCCGCACCTCCATTGGTTTCGTGACTGCTGATGATTCATCATCATCTTATGCTGGAATGAAGGCACTGGTAACCGAAGAGCTAAAGGCGTATTTCCGTCCAGAGTTGCTTAACAGAATAGATGAAATCGTGATATTCAGCCCCCTCGAGAAGGCTCAGGTTTGTGAATTTTCATTTCTTTTGTTGAACTGTTAGCATTTAAGGCTGATACAAGTATTTTCCCAACTCAGAAGCAACCAGGATTAGACATGGCTGTAGAATACCTGAAACACCAGGAGCTCAATACGAACAAATGCTTAATTTTTGAGTAAATAAGCTCAAATATGCTTCTTTCATGTAACCATTTTATATATCCATATGTTGCAGATGCTAAAGATTTTAAATCTGATGCTGCAAGAGCTAAAAGAAAGGCTACTATCACATGGAATTGGATTGGAGGTTTCTGATTCAGTGAAGGATCTTGTGTGTCAGCAAGGTTACGACCGGATTTACGGTGCACGGCCACTTCGAAGAGCAGTCACTCACATAATCGAAAATCCATTGAGTGAAGCTTTCCTTGCCGGAGAGTTTAAATCAGGTGACACTGCCGTTATTGATCTGGATTCTTCAGGGAACCCGGTTGTGGTGAATAGTTCAGACCAGAGTATCTCCACCGTAGTTTCATGAACACAGTTGGTATCTCATTTATGTGGCAAATCGTATACCTGTAAATGAAAAATATACAAAAGTCCTGAATCGATACATTGAGCGGTTCAGTTGATTCATACGAAGTGTAAATATAGAGAGCATTAAGGTTATTCTTTCAGATCACTAAATTATATGTACAAAGATCTAATACTACTTATCATACCTTTCTTTCCATAAGAAATGTTGCTTTTTCTTGTGAACGATAAGGGCCCTGCCTGGGCTCGGCCTTACCGTGTAAGGGACTGGCCTGGCTTGAGACTTGACCGGCCCGAGCTCGAGCTAAGTCTACCTTGGCCTTGTCAAATTTTTTAATTAATTTAATGTGCTTGTTTTGTTTAGAATAATTGAACCTCAAGTCGGATTGAATCAATCTGACATAATCTATTAATTTCGGGCCAAATCTAAACTTGGGTTAGTTGTTACTCTTAAATAAAGGCCTGTTTGTTTTTTATTTAAAAAATAAATAAATCATTTTATTTTAAATATTTTAAAAATTAGATAAGAGATTAAATTATTAGATATTGGAATTTATTTTTAAGATAAAAGTTTGAAACAAAATTATTATATAATAAAGAGTAAATAAAATTAAAAAAATATCATTTTTATTTATATATTTTTAATTTTTAATATTAAAATTTAAAATGTTATTAAAATAATTTGGAATTAAAAGTTATTGATCGAGAACGTTCGTTTCTAGCATTGATTGTGAAGGAAAAGTTTTCACCTTTACAAGAAAGGCTCGAACTTCAGTCGGACCAAACATGCTTGGGACTACTGCTGTCCGGCTAAAATCTAGTTAAGAGTAGTGTTTTTATCCGGCGGAACACTACCATCAGCTCCGCCAACTGACCTTCCGCTTATTGCTCAATCTCAGCCACAACAAAACGACCTATCTTAGCTTTTGGGATCGATTCACGAACTGGGCAATCTCTCCGCTGCCATTAACACTTTCAAGAGGAACTTCGATGAATTGCAGAACCACCTCGATTTCATTCAGACCGCTATCGACGGTGGCTTCAAGAACCTCGCTTCTGGGGCTATTCACGAAGGACGACAACAACACGAACAGCCTAAAACCCTACAGGAACAGACACCCGGACAATGACAAGCCGGGCAGAGTCCGAGCTTATGAATCTCTACGAAGCCATGTGTGGAAAAAAGGTTCGGGAGATATATAACTGTTCGTTTATCTGATGTTCCTAAGCTTCGTGAAGAATTTTCCGCGGCTCTAAAATGCTATCCAGCAAAACTAGTTCTGGAGTGTGTTGGGAAGTTAAAACCGATAAAAGCAAGGACTCTCCTATGGTTACAGGCAGAGAAGCTTGTGCTTTGGTATTGGAACTTTTGCTTTTGATTAATAACGTGGAGCCTACTGTGAGGAATGAGGCTGAGCAGGCCGAGAGTCGTTGGAAAAGGAGGCTTGTAGCTGGGGATGGTCTGCATAGAGCGAGCGAAATCAGCTCCAGAGGATTGCTTCTTCTTGTTATTGGTTATGGGATTCCCAGGGCTGTTGAGTATGATGATATTTGGGATTTGATTTAGTCGTGTAATTCAAGGGAGATTACTACCGCCTTAGGGCTCCTTTTGCTGGGTTTAAGGTAATTTTTGGCTAATGCTGATAAATTTGCAGTCTTGCACAAGTTCTGGGTTTGAAGTTCTTCACTTTCATTTGGTGTTTTATTAATGTTTTCTGTAAGTTCTCTTTATCATACTTTGGGGTTCCTTGAAAATGGCAGGAAAAGATATCATCTTGGAGGAACCTAAGGTATGACACGATTTAACTTCTCTCGTACTGCAACTACGTAGTTGGTTTCTTTGTCCTAAGTCGTTAATAGTTATTTGTTTACTGATTTGTGAACCAATCTATTGCGCTTGATAGAGCGAGTGTATGCAGTTTTTTTTTCTATTTTGGATATATTATTCTAGATAGCATAGTTATTATATTGTCAACTGCAAGATGAGTTGGATGACCTCAAAATCATGACGACTCAAAAGTTCAAGGAGCAAAAATATATGAACTGGTAACATTTTGATTGTCCATGAAGCATAATTACAATAAAAAATGATTGTGAATTGTCTTGCGGCTACGAGATATTTAGGATGGTCCTTCCTGTTATATGCATTATTCAAGTGTTTGCTTGATGTTTGTTTTTCAATTTAAAGTTTCACTTTACTTTTCCTTACATGTTTATGAATTTTTTGTTTATTCTATTGTCATTATTCTTTATTCTTGTGCTGAGGGCACTAAGTTTGCCATGGAGCACTATTGATGGATGCTTCTGAGTTTTGTTGTTTCCATATATTCGCAAGTTTTGCTCCTAAAGCAATGAATTGACTTCTGATGACCGCACAGTTAAAGTTTCCTGTGTGGACAGATACGGGTCAAACATCATTTGATATGGTACTCTGACGGTTCTAAAACTACCTGAGAATGATTTCTAAACTAGCACGGATGTGGCAACAGTTGTATCATTCTTATGTGTTATTTCATGACTAACTGAGGTTAAGCATGACATTTGTTCCTGCTACATCAATCTCTGTGCATTCATATTGCTATGCTAAAAGAATTTTTTCCATGAAAATTCCACATACACAAACATGAGCACCTTTTTTTCAGTTGCTATTTGCCACTACATCAAATTTATAGAAAAATTGCAATTCTGATATTTTGCCCATCAAAATGCTTGAAATTTCTCAAAAGTTTATCAACATCACGCATGCAGGAAGCGTTGAGCAAATTTATATTTTTGACTGAAGAGATTGATTGTTAGTATGAATGAAGTTGAGCGCTACAGAGTCACGAATTACCTTATTTAGTGTGAGCTTCTGCTTTTACAGATATCATAGAGGGAAGGATGAAGAGTAGAATGAAAATTGAAGCTGTTGATGTAGCTTAACTTTCCTTATCTTGCTGCAATGCATGATGACTTTGATTGGGTTAATGGTGTAGTCTTGTGGTGATCTCTACATAAGAAGTAAATGAAAAGCGTCTGTGATCTGTCTGCGTTTAAATCTGTAATGAAGTTCCTTGAAGATGACAAAATGGATGTTGCTAAGGTTCTCCCAGGACTGTAACTAAAGACATGAAGTTGGAGAAAGATATTGCTGATCTCAATTAACAAAAGATAATTGGGTGACGCAGAAAAGAAAGGCAGAGACTGATTGTCAAGGAATTTTATGAGTCAAGATCAGGAAAAAGTGTCACCCCTGATCTCCAGTCCGGTTGTTGTGTTGCACGAGCAAAGAGCTGCTATTTATAATAGTTCGCTACGAGTAAACTTACTGGATGGAGGATTCTCTAGCCATGTCAACAAGTTCTCTTCTTCCTCGATGGAACCATATGCATACGACATTATTCTTTGCTCAACGGCAGGTACCATGGATACCAGTGGAGTTGGCTTGAAATCTGTATATTTTGTTTCATCTGCAGGCGCAGTTTCAGATGGTTGGAGGATTGTTAATGTTTAGAAAACTCATACAACCTATGTCTGGCTTGTATGAGTTGCTGTTGCTTCTAATCGTAGCTCAACCTTTGAAGTACATCATCATCTTGATACTGCTATATGAAAGTACTTCAAGATGCTCTGTAAGCCCTGTTATTGGCTCAAGACTTTGAAGGATTTGACTGTCCTAAGTTAAGAAAGTGAACAATCCCTCTAAGAAGAATGTCAAAGTAAATTTCCTCGAGAACAATAATAACCATCCACCACAAAAAATAAAAAAATAAAAAAATGTATGTATGTATTGTTAGCAAAGTTGTTAAATCTCTTGTACAGTAAAAGAAGAAATTTTTATGTTGAAAAAGAATGGATTATGAATTATAGATTATAAGATTGAGAAATGAGAAGAGATTTAAGAGTTGGCGCCCTTTGAACCAAAGAGAATAACTGACAGGAGCACTTTGAAACTGTAATTTATCCAATTCTAACGTTACTTTCTGGGATCATCATCAAACATCTTTTAAGAAAAGAAAAGAGAAGAAACTCGAGACATTTCGTATGGAGAGTTGTGTTCTTTGATCCATTCCCAGAATGGATCAAAGCAGGAAGGGACTGATGTGATTCAAAGTGGTATTCTCCACGGCGACTTCATGAGTCTCCAACCCAATATGACTTTCCTACAAAGGCACTCTCTTTCTCAATTTCTTCTCTTCGCTGCTCATTACCTTTGTGAAAGTCACTTACTTGAGGCCAGAGTTTTCTTCTCTCTATTTTGTTTGTAATGCGTCTTGTTCTCTCTGTTGTGTTTAGGGGGATCGATTTATACCCAGCATGCCAGCAGAAGTTTGATGAACCTTTGATCAAGCCCGCACATTGTTGAGTGACAGGACTGATGGAGTTCATAAACCCAAGTTTGGAGTACGTTTCCTCTACACTGCAAGTGTCCTTTATGGCTTTCTTGGATGTGGTTGATAGGTTTGAGAAATTGGTAACGTGGTTGCTTGTTTTTTCACGGTTTCTGGTTCTCTTACAATTGCCTGTATATGGTTTTTGAATTTTTGTGTTAAGGGGTCTTGTGAAAATTGTACTTCCATGTTCTGATAACTGTAGGTTGATTATTCACTCTTGTTTCTTCTTCTGTGGCAGGAGGCGTATGGACAGAAATTGATAGATAGTTTATCTATGGACTCGGTCTCGGATGAGAGACCATATAAGATGTGGTATCAGAGGTAGCCCAAAATCGATTAGAAAATCTATTTGTCACATTGATCAGATGCGAAATGATGACGCAAAGGCTTTGAGGAGGACGGATCCTCTGTTCAATTCCCCTGTCCCTACTCTGTCTCATTGAATCTCAGCCATCTATTTATGTGAGTCCTGAGTAGGTTCTATGTAAATAGATGACTGAGATTTAATGGGACAGAGTAGGGACAGGAGAATTGGACAAAAGATCTTGGGTGGGCTTTGAGTAATATGGTTAAGCCACATCAACCTCGACAATTGCTCAAGGTACAAGTCCTGATGATAGCATTAGTAATGACAAGATATATTTAGTCCAATATCAGAATTATGAGCTTCTGATATAGGAGTTAAATGGTTACGGTACTCATTATTGAACTTTGATTCAGACTATCTCATGATGTTTGTGTGGAACTCTAGGTGGCAGCTAAGATGTTGGAGGCACCTAACGTTAGTGATGACTTCTATGTGAACGTTATGGATTGGGGAAAGAACAATATTGTTGTTGTTGCTTTGGCCTCAGCATTGTACTTCTGGAGTGCAGAAATCTGCAAAGTTGAGAAGAGGTTGATGACACTGATCGCCTGAAAGTGTGAGCTGTTCTGAAGCTGGCAGAAATTTAGCAGTTGGTTTCATGCATTCCAGAGTTCAGGTTTGGGATGTTGAGCAACAGAGCAAGTCTCTGCTTTTTAAGTGATTCAGAAACTGCTTTAGATCTTGAAATCACTGAAACATCTAACATTTTATTTGTTTATATCACATATTTGAAACTTGGGAGGTCACAGATTAAGGGTAGGAGCAATTTCCTGGAGCGATGGAACTGTAAATGGTAGGAGCAATTTCCTGGAGTGATGGAACTTTTAACTTCAGGAAGCCGAGACAAATACATTATCAATCATGATGGTGCCAACCCTTCAGCAATGACATGAGACACTAACTAAACACTTAAAACATAATATAAAAACTTAATTTTTTTAAAGAATAAGGTATTCGGTATAGCTCCAAAGAAAGTAACTTTATTAGTCCCACTCCTACAGCTAGCTGCAGTTTCACTGTTAAGCAGGTAATTTGCAGTTGGTCTCGTCCTGAGCAAACCAGTATCTATTGAAAACCCAAGTTGAATCAGCTGCAACAGGCTTGTCATCCTGGTTACGGTGCCATGTAAAGTGAGCATGAGTCCTGTTCTTTATATCAAGAATTGCATGTCCGAAGCTCGCTTCCCTGAACGCTGAGTACTCAGGTTGTGGCGCACTAAACCTGCATACATTAACCCAAGTAAGTAACACTGTAATATCTCCTTCCTTATCTCAGGATTGATTTCAAAACCTCATCGTCTAGTGTCTTACTCCGCTGCAAGCCCTTCAATGTTTCCACCATCTCCAAGCGTAAAGTACATTGGTGCTGAAGAATCATTTACTGGGAAAGACAGTCCATTTGTGATGTTGTATTTAATATTTGATATTCGAAACTGCAATCATGGGATATGACTCCATCATATGAATATTCAAGGAAATCAAGATTAAAGTTATTGTTGAGTTTTTTTTTTTTTTGGTTACCGATCGTTCATAGGAATGCACGTGTCCTGCAAAGACAAGATCAACTTTATTTTGGACAACCCATTTCTCGAACTGCACTCGCATGGTTTCTCCTTCCATGTAATGGTAACCGTTGCTATTATACCATGGAGAGTGAACAAGGATGATTAGCCAAGGAGTCTCTGATCTGTTCACCTTTGGAAATTCTTTTTCAAGCCATTGGTACTGTGGAGTATATTTACCTGGACATGCATGATCGATAGATTCTCATACACCAATCAACAGCAGCAGCAGGTTTATGCAACTAACAAAAATCATGCAAGCCAAGGCGTAACTTACCATAGGCAGAGTAAGAAGAAAGTACGATAATGTAGGCAGATGCACGCTTAACAGAATACCATAGAGGAGACGTGCTCCCGGAGGCCTTGTATGGTGTCGGGCACCGATGGTTATATGGCTTAAAAGGCTCAATTTCCCCCTGAAACATCATCAACCAATCCAAATTAAGCTGCTTTCAAAGTATGAATATTGATCGTAAGTGCTGAATATCCAAGTTGAAAGGGGGTTTACAATGTCTTGATCAAAATCAATTTCATGGTTGCCAGGAGTCCAAATCCATGGCTGATAAGCAACACTACGTTCAACCAGACGACCCCATGTATCCCATCTCACATTATCGTGGTTAGGATAGTCATCGGCATACGAAAGATCACCGAGGAACAGCATAGCTTGAGCGTTCTTGTTAGATATGTAGTGACCCAAAGTCTCCTTTGACGCATATGTTTGTCCCAAATCACCTGAACCGGAACTCGTCCTAAAATGAGCACCATATCAAGAAGCAAAAAAGTTTTGAGTAGTTTCCTTGTACACTTACCAATAATGCCAAATGTATATGGGACGTCAGGACCTGGTGCAGGAGGAGTGCTAAAGTGAAATTGACGCACTGATTCGTCACATGCAATCTCATAAAAGTACTTAGTGTCATACTGCAGCAATAGCAGGAAAAACAAATTCGCATCAGCCAAAGAGTATAATATCGTCAATTCTGTTGGCATACAAATCGGAAAAGTAGAACTCTATTGGATAAATCACCTCTAGTTCTTTGATGGTAGCGTGGTGTATGTAGCCAGAAGTATAAGTGTAGTATTTATAAGTAATGGTACTGGCTTTTGCCACCTTCTTCTCACAAGGCTTTTTTGCAGGCCAATATGTGACAGTATCCGGTGTGGGTTCAACAGGGGTAATCCATGAGATGATAACAGCTCGCCCAGTATGGTCTCCTTGTGTTATGTGAACCTGCACATTATCAAACCTTGCTCGTCAAAGAAACAAACGCAACCATTGCAATGAAGGTTGTGGCAGACAAAGGCGGTGACTTTACCTGCTCAGGTGCATTGTAGCCTTTAGGCGGAGGGTAGTCCTTGAGCGGCATGTCAATGGATGGTTGAGCCTTCCTGACATATTTGCTGGTGATCCCTCCATAGGATGGTTTAACTATGGTGAATAACAGGGCCAAAAGAATTGCACTCCCACACCAAGCCTTGGAAGCCATGTACGTAGATAGTAGCTAGCTTTAAAACGTTTGCGGGTTTCTTCAAGAGAAGATGATGATCTTATTAATTTATAAAGATTCAAACTTCAGTTTCGGTTAAGATATATTGGCTGATATACAGCAGATGTTGTTTGCATAAAAGGAATATTCTGAGTAAAGTGCTTTAATAATGATAAAAAAAAATATCTTTTAAAAATATGTAATTCCTTTTTTAATATTACAAATTCAACAAACATGATTTTTTTTTGTTAATTTTATTAAGTAATTTATTTGTCCCCTATATCACACATTTTAAAGAAACAAAGAAATTAAAGTTACAAAACCTTCTTATTTTGTTTTTATCTATATTTTCATTTCTTATTTAGTAAAAGAATTTATTTGTTTGAGTTTTTTTTAATTTTTGTTTCTACTTAGTTTTCAAATTTTATGAAAACTATAAAAAATGGTTTTTTGATTTTTTTATAATCTGATTTATTATCAACTAAATATATATTATTTAATTATCTAATATATTAGTTATTAAAAATTACCAATAATTTAAATTTAAATAATAATTTAATTTATATTTTATAATTAAATTAATTTAATAATTTATAATTAAATTTAGAATATCTTCCAAATATATAAATTTCAATTAAAATTTCATTCAATAGTTAAAATATATTTAAAATAAATATTAATTATAAAAAATTTTGTTGATAATTTACTAATAAAAATTGACCAGATCAAGGTTTATACTTTGAATAAGTTAACTTTTTAAATCATTAGTATAATCTTTAACATTAAAAATAATTTAAAAATATAAAAGTCCATAAAATTTTAATATTTTGCAAGGGATGATGATGATCTAATTCAAGATAAAGACAACAATTTGTCAAATTCCAATAGAACAAAATTCTTTGATGATTGATGGTATAAAATTTTTGAATATTTTTCATTTTTCAATTCGATTTATTTTAATAAATTTTTAATAAAAATGATCATTTATTTATTAATTAATATTTTAAATTAATAAATTCTTATAAACTAAATTAATTAATAAATTTTTATTTAACATACATTTTTTCAATTACCTTTATATTCTTAATTAACCTTATTCTTATCGGTTTAACTTAATTTTAAAAACTTATTATGTTTTTATTTTTATAGATATGCTTCTATAATAATATAACGAGTTCATGAGATTAATACTTAATTATTAAATATAATGTCACTTTTCTAAACTAAACGTATTAAATCCAGTAATTATAAATTTATCATTAAGAATACATCCATCTTACCAAAACCTTTTAATGCGTCCTATAATGAGATTTACATGGGGATATCAGTATTATCTATCTCTATTATCTTTGATTTCTTAAACTTTTGAAGAGATATTCCATTTTTGTTTTTTAATTTTTAGTTTTTGTTTTCTTTTTTAGTTAGTTTCTGTTTTTTTAAATAAAAACAAAATTGTTAATATTAATGTAGTTATATTTTTATTATTGATGATAATTACATATAAGATAAAATTTAAAGATAAATTATCTTTAATTAATTAAATTAATTTTAATCTTTGATATAATATTTATTAATAAATTTTCAATAAAATTAATTTTTCAAGCTAATAATTTAAGAGTTATAATTTATTTTAATTATTTAGTCAAGTTTTATTTGAAATCTATATATTTTGAAATAATTTAAGTTCGATTAAATTTATTAATAATTATCTAATTAATTTAATTATAAAATTAAATAAATTAAAGATTTCATAAAGTTTATTAATAATTAATTTAAATTAATTAAATATATGATATTAAATTAAATTATTCATAATTTTTATTAATAATTAATTTATCAAATAATTAAATTTTATATATTTAATTGATAATAAAGCAGATTATGAAAAAAAAAACAAAACTTACTATTTGTGACTTTCATAAACAAAACAAAAAATATAAATAAAAATTTAAACAAACAAGTTTTTACTAAATTTAAAAACAAAAACAAAAAGCTAAAATTAGAAAAAAAAACAAACAGGCATGACTTACGATTTCAAAATTTTGTGAAATTAGATTTTATAATAAGATAAAAGAAGTAAACATTTTACTTGTTTTTTTAACAATTTAATTATTTTAAATCAATAAATACCATACAAGTGTATAGCATTAGAGATATTAAGAGATAGTTTTTTAAAGTTTTATTTAATTAAACTAAAAATAAAAAATTATATAAACTTTGCCTTTTAATTTAACAAAAATTTAGTAAAAATTTATTTTAATACTTCTTATATTATAAGATATTAATAAAAAATTTTAATAAATAAAGTATTTTTTAAACCTTTAATAATACTTAAAAGAGAGATGAAAATATATAGAATTTGTTCCATTCTTACACAGTCTGGTTGAATATTTTAAACTTGTTTTACCAAAAAAATATTTTAAACTTGCCTAAAGAAAAAAATAAAAAAATAAAGATTTATCGGGACAAGATCTTCTGTGCCTATAACCCTGTATCAACTATATTTCATACGATCCCATCCACATATTTCTCTGGGTTATAAATATTTGTATGGATGAGATCGTATGGAACATGGTTGATACAAAATTATGGGTGTAGATGATTTGACCCGGATTTATCATGGGTAACAAACTATGAGCAAAAATCATCTACTACATAATCTTATCTTTTCTTTTGTAATTATTTTTAATTAAGATTATCACTTATCCTATTTGTATGCAATCATCATCTTATCATTCTTTGTATTTCTCCTAAGATATGATAAGATTCAACCTTATCAATATCAAATGCAGACGTATACATTCAATAAAAGTCTACATGCATTACCTTACTCTTCTTTCTACACAAACTCTTACATATGAAAGGTTGAGAATCCTCAAAACTCTCAATGTATTTGGATTGCTACAAACCTGCAAGGAGGACTGAGTTGCATACCAATTGTTCTTTCCTGCTAAGGGCTTCAAATCATCAACTTAAGAGCATAAAACCTTTCTTTGCCTATAAACCTGAGAATTCAATGAAAAGCATAAATCAGTATTGAAGATGGGACCTCCACAATCCAGTAAGTTCCCTTACACTAGCTATCTTTAGAGTTCAGATCACCTGTCGAAGTTACCCTATCCAACTCTGTCCAAGTTTTCAAACGATGTCGGTTTGCTATGAAAAAAGGAGACGCGCACGCTTTTTTAAAACAGACTGTGGGTCCCACCGACTTTGTTACAGGAGCCGTTTTATAGCTGGAAGAAGAGCCAGCCGTGTACATGGTTGTTTTAAATTGTATTAAAACAACCAATTATTTTTTTGAAGCTATTAATAATGCTATTATTATTAATACGTTATTATCTGCAAGAAGAGCCAGGCGTGTGCTGTTGAAATC